>CADWAE010000221.1:600000-890913 GCA_902982915.1 Phalloptychus januarius | reverse complement strand
CTGACAGCTTTACTGTCATTGCAAACTGATTTACAAAACATGCAAAATTAGCTCTTAGTACCGCCTCAACATACATGATTATGTGAGCTGTTTGTTTCTTTTCTTTTTTTAATTTATTTCAGATGTGCTGGTGGATTATTGAATGCCAGCAGCTTCTGGTTTTTAGGTACCTGCACACTGAGTCAGTCTTGAAGCTGATTTGGAAGAGCTTTCATAAATATGAAATGTTTAAAAAGAAATATGAAAAAAGAAATGTTTCCTGCTTCTGGAAATGTAAGAAGTCAAAAATAAAGATTTAGTTTTTTAAATTCACGCATAAAAAGTGAAACATCAGGAAAATAAACACCCAGGAAAGCACAGATACACGTAAAAGCTACTTAAGTAGATTAACAAGATACTTGTATTTTGTCACTTTCACCTGCTGTCCAATATACTGGATTTCCCAGCTGGAAACATTTTAAGTTACTTTGATGAATGAATTGAGTTTACTGCACTGTTTAACAGTGAGGATCAGTTGGAATATATGAATGACTGAATTGAAATTATTGATTTTCTGCTATGTGCTTTGAAAAGACATTTGTTGTGGCTACAATAACCAGGATGTCAGACCAAAGCATTGCAGTTCTACTTTATATAGACCTTAAGCGAATGATTTACAAGTGAAAGGGAAGGATTTTAAAGCATGCTATTGATGGGCCGTTTGAAGGTGTATACAGTTCTTATGTAGCATGTTTCAGCACTTTGTTGCTAACTGTAGTGTTGGTAGGCAGAACTGCTTTAAACTCGGCTGAGTCAGTTTGAATATTGGAGAATATTTTTCATTTAACTTTTTTTATGACTTGCACATTTTATTTCATGATTGATGAAAAGATGGTCCAACAGCTGCACCCAGATGTCACTGCAGCCCAAAACAATCAGGCAGTATAAAACACTTCAAACAGAGATGTTGAACATCGGTAAGTCTGGCTTGGAAACCATTTCATTTTTATCCAAATAGCAGCTTACTTTCTTTTTGTCTGTCCAGAAGCCATGGTAACTATGGTTACCTAACATTGCACTCACCTACCAAAATGGCACTTCAGAAGTTTGAGAACTATATGTTAAAACTCAAGTTATTTCGGTCGACATACATTAATTACAACTGTGATTAATTCTATACCGATTAGGTGTTTTTCTTTTCCCATGTGCATTAAGTTCCTCCAAAGCTCTCATTCACCCCATGGAGAAAACACACAAGAACGAAGGGGACAGGGCAGGAGGCTGAGGGGTGAAGGGTTTCCCAGTAGTAGGTCTAACTCTTCAGACTAATGAGAGAGAATGAAGGCAAAGTAACAGTAAAATGCTGACAACACGTCACTTCCTAACAATGTCACCCGCGCAGATCCAGAGTGGGAAGAGGGAGAAATGAAAAAAGTCCCAGTTTTAACCCCTAACAGGTTTAATCATGTTTGATCAATAAAAACGCAGCTGAATTTAAAAGATTGGAAAAAATCAGAGTATATTTTACAAGAGTGAAAATCTGTGTTTGTCTGATTGCTTTGCTCCATGTTGTCTCACAGACTTTGAAACACAAGTTAAATATCTGAGCTCCAGGATTGAAATGATTTTTCTGTGCTGTTCTAGCAAGTAATCTTACTTTGTTTGTTAGTTTTTTCCGTTCTGTTTAGTGTTTTTTTTAATCATAACTTACTTTTCCTGTTTGCTATGTTTATCCTTTTCCTCCAATGTTTTCCTGGTTTCTCGCTCCTTTAAATGTTGTTTTTCATCAGCAGTCAGTATACGCCGATATGGCTTCCTTCTTTGTCATGTCCTTATTTTTCACTTGCAGTTATTTATTTTTATTTTCTTTTCTTTTGTCTTAGACTGTTGCTATTAAAATTTCATTTTAGTTTTAGCTCTGCCTGTTTCTTCCCTGCATTTTGTTTCTAGACTTTCACCACTCAACGTATCAGCATGTTGGAGTAGCTTTGTTACATCCATTTATTATGGATATCTTAAGTTTTAATTTCTCCATGTCTGGCAGAGATATAACTTTTTTGGGGGGGCTGATAATTCTTTGTATGCTGGATGCTGTGCAGCTAGAATGATTTCTTTTGATATTGACTTTAGTTTTGGTCATATGCTTTGATGTGTAACCATAGCAACGTAGTGGCGTACAAGTGGGGGCATCTGAATAACATTGCACAAGCTGAAATAATACCTCAAGTGAAGCCACAGAGTTTAAAAGGAGGCATCATGTTTATGGCCGCAGAGCAGAAGCAAAAAGGAAAGGAGGAAATTCAAACCATCTCTTCCACTGAACATAGTGGGAAACGTGAAATCACTGGCCAACAAGGTTAAGACAATCCTTTATTACTCCCACAAGTTTGGAATTTAAGTTGTCATTGCAAAACATGGACAGAACAAGAGCAACAGAAGTGGGTCTCGGCAGAGTGACCCATGTACAGAGTGGGGCCTTGGTCCTCGACGCGTCCATCATGGGTTCGAGTCCCAGCCTGGTGACCGTCAATGTAATGTAATGTAATCTTCCTCGTTTCTGATAATCCACCTTCCTGTTTGCCCACTGAAAAATAAAGGCCACTAGAGCTTAAAACAAGAGTAACAAAAATGAAAAACGACAAAATAAACAACAGTACAGTGTACTCTCTCTCTCTCTCTCTCTCCCTCTCTCTCTCTCTCTCTCTCTCTCTCTCTCACCCACAGACATGCATGTGGAAAGAAAGGATCTTCAGAATCATTCCCACTTCGTGGATGGAGCAGTCTGCCATTGAAGGAGCTGCTCAGTGCTGTCAGTGATGATGTCCAACAGCTCAGCCGCCATTCTCCTTCCACACAGCATCTCTCCTGGGTCCAGAGGGCATCACAGGACATCGTAGGACAGAGCCGGCCATCCAGGTCAGCCTTGTCAGTCTCTGTCTGTCCCCAGCAGGCCACACCAGTCCGATGTGTGGTAATGTGCTTTACTGAGACTCAGCTGCAGGACCACATCCCAGACTCCAACGCCTCTCTGCCAGGCTCCCTGACTAAACGGGCAAACAGATGTTTAAAGAGCAGCAGGAAAAGAAAAGCAGGTGCTTTAACAGTGCTTGTCAACAACAGATGGTGTCATCCATGTTACTGTGAAGTGTCGTCTCTGCAGCGAACACTTGGCCGTACGTTTCTGTCTATGTTACTTACCAAGAGAGTCCACCAGTGTTATTTTGGCAACCGCCTATGTAATCTACATAAACTGCATGTGCTTTCCTCTCTGTAACTATTCTGCTGCTCCTTTATATAATATCTACAATAACTATGTCCAGCTTGTGCAGAATGACTTCAGGCCCTGCAGCTTACAGATCAGAATAGTTACAGATTTCTGCAGATCTAAACTGAATGATTTCTAGGTTTGATGAGGAGACCAGCAGTAACATTCTCTGTGATAGAGTAAGAAGTAAATAATGCCATAGAACACAAAACTTGTCAAAACAGAACATTATTTTTACATAATTACCTCATCAGTTATTAATTAACATCTTACAAAAAATGAAAACAGCTTCTCTTGTGCAATTTAAAAATATAAAATATTCCACAGAACAAATCTTAGCCACAAAAAGGATGAAGATGAATCATACAACACAATCAGGTGTGCTGTCTGTTTGAAAGAAGAAATGTAATTGTGTTTCCTCTTAGATTCACTGAGTGTTTTAGTTTCCCCAACTTTGAATGTTCGTTGAATGTTCGTACTCAGTTTTTAAAAATCCCAATCCTGTTCAGTTCCGTTGGAATGTTCATGTGGATCAATTATTGGTATGACCTAAAATGTCAACTTGTTTTGTTCATCTCAGGTGAACAAACAAAAAGCCTGGAAGGTGAAGAAAAAAATAACTAAATGGTTCTCAATCTTCTCTCTTCCTGCTTTCTTTATTTAATTTTTTATTCTTTGTTTCTTCCTCCCTCCTGGCATAGTGAACATCCACCCATCGATGTTGTGACCTGCAGCGACATTTCATTTCCTTTCTGGGTTAATCAAATATTTTTTTAAGTCAATTGAATTGTACATTTTTCCTGTTTTGGAATACTGTTTATCTATACATGATGTAGTTGTTGCAAGTAAATCTTAAAACTGACTTCTTGGCAGTCAGTGGATACAGTCATTTACATACTTTTCTGTTCCTTTGTCAGACTGGAAAAATCTTGTGGTTTGCATGGAGTCCAGCCTGGTAAACCAGCTCCTTGGTCAATGCTTTGCTTCGTCCAAAGAGTCTGGGCTCTCAGGTATTGAGAAGTGATTGTGTTATGGAAATTTCATTTATCAAAGAATGAGAATCTGTTTCAATAATAAGAGAAAGACTAACCTTTGTCTTTAAGTTTCTTTATTCGAAGGCAAAAGCGTTGGAAGACCCGTCTCACTGAGCGCAGTGAGGAGAAGAGCCCAGAACGACACACATCACATTGTTATATAGTCACAGCAGGCAAAGACCCACCCAGAGTCTGACCTGGTCTCTATTGCTAAATGGACCACAGAGACAATCCTGATCCCCACCTAACGAACCGTCCCTCCCCTCTTGGAGGAGATGATTTTATGGCAGGAAAGAACCGATAAGGACCTCAGGAAGAACTTCTAATTCTTCTCTATCTCATGGGTTACTCATAGGTGCAGGTCAATAAGGGTATAAACTATATTCCTCACATCAGTCCTTTAAGACAATTGTCAGGTTAAGCATTTTACCCAAGATGTCTTTATGTCTCTTCTGCTATCACAGTAGTGGAAACATCTAAACATTATCTGGAACTTCTTTCATGGAAAAAAACATACAGAAATAAAAACACAGCATATTATTCAGTAAATAAATGGTAATAAAGTATCATCAGTTCCATCAAAGATGAAATATGGCTAAATACAACATTTTCTGTTACAATTACTTCTGGAGATGTGGCCTTTGCTGAACTTTCAAATCGCTAACATTTGCCCGTGGTGTGTGTGATGTGCCAGTTTGACACTATGAAGCTTTCAGGATGTTGCCCGTTCTCCACTGCAAAGTGAAAAGTCCTGATCTGAGCGAGGCGACTGTTATGTTCATTTCATATTTGGAGGTGTGACCAACACGGACCGAATGGGTCCTATTTACTTTCACTGCTGTCGCTACTAAAACTACAGGCGATTCTCAAACAGAGCAGAAAATCAATGTCACCATTCACAAATTCTCCTTCTGTTCGTTGATTGGCCAGGTTGAAATTCTAACAGAGGAATCTAAGACAATGGGAGAAATCCCAGACTGAGCTGTGAAGTGAGATTTGAATCGAGTGGAATGTTGTAGCAAGGCTGGGCTGCTGGAAGTCCATTCCTGGTATTCATAGAGGAGGCCGCAGTGAAGAAAGATGAATACTTTCTTTATTTGTAGACTTGTTTTTTATTATCTACATTAAATACAGAATAAATAAACTTAAAGTGTATTTCCCAGTTTTATCGTTGATATTTTTAACGTCTTCCTGAAGGAATGCTATTCTTCCTTAATTACTTTTAATTTATGTGCATTGTGAGCCTGTGTCCCAACAAAAACTTTAATTATGGTTTCATAGTGACAATAAAGATACCAGCTTTGGTTTTCATTCTTTACAAATCCTAATGTTATATTTCTTAAAAACATAATCTTAGTTGCAGCTCAGTTATTCTAACTGTACCGGATGCGGATATTTGTGTTTGTGCCAAAACTTCACGTGGAAAATAAACACATGCATTAGACAACAGCTGGTCACAAACTACATGTGTTATCACCCAAATGTTAAGACTGGATAACTCTGCAAGAAATCAATTAGCAACAAACCAATACTGAAGCATTAATTTTTATAAGATGTGATTAATGGAGGACAAACGAACAAAGTTGCTGTAATTTGATCAACGGAAAAGATTACAAAGATTTTAAAGGCACCATAATTATTTAAAGTAGATCTTAACTTTGGTTTGTTGAAGAGACAAACAATCTTCTGAGTAAAGCTGTTCTGATGTTCAGAGAGCAGGAGGTCAAAGGGCATTGTTGACATTTTGACAATTATCTGCTGCTTGGTCTCAAGAAGGAAGGCGTCAGCGATTATTTGGTTAATATGTAACTTCTCTGGCCTTTACACAATCATGTAGTAATGTTGTCAGTTGTTAATGATAATTAAAGCCTTTAGCACAATGACGTGATTTTAAATTCTGGTCATATCTAAGAGATCACACGTTAAAAAGAAGAAGACCAGAAAAGATCTCCTGAACAAAACCCCCCTCCCTCAAAAACCCCCTGTTACGATCCCAGTGTTCCTGTTCTTAGTTCTAACAATCTTAACATCTGCGTTCATGTTTTCCTTAATTCTCCAGGTAACATCAGAAATCAGTGATGCATGTACGCACAAACGGTTAAAAAATTCCAGTTTGTCACAACAATAGTTACCGGACTGAATGAACTGTGACAAGGTGTTGATCACCCCACCCCCAGCAGACACCCCCACTCAAATCCCTCTCTATCTGCTATCTTCCGGGAACACTAATAGGCTCCTTGCAGAGTAATGTGACCAATTGAATCCTCCTGGCCCTGGAGCTCGACGCTGCACCTCACAGTGGAGCAAAGAGCAGCACGCTCAGTCACACTCAGAGACAACCTCAGCGGAGAGAACCCCCCACACACACACACTTTTTCTGTTGGACTGCTTTTGGGATTTTGAACCCCCATTTTTCCAAGGAATCGGTGGCGCTGCTCTCTGAATGAGCCGCAGTCCTGTGTCTGCTTAACGGAGCCAGTCTAAGGGGAAGAGGTCAAAGGGCTCCAGTTGGCCCTGAGTGCACCTCTAGGTGAGTACAAGCCCCAGCATGATGCTGTCCTGAGGTGAGGTTCTGATGAAAAGGGGCAATAATCGGAGATCAAGTCAGACATGGCGCTGGTTCCAGCTGGAGAGTTTTTAAGGAGCAACACAGGGAAAGTTTGTGTGTTTTAAACATTGTTGAAAAGGCTGTAGAAAAAAAAAGATGTATTCAGTTTAGTTTTTTATTCATTTTAATCAGAGGGAACTAAGAGTTGGTAATCTACCAACAGACCGAAAACAAGTCAAAGTATTCATCTTTAAATGAATTTAGATTATTAGGCGTCTTGTGTTGCAGGTCAGACATGCTGCGAAGTAATAAAGTTAAAAATGTAGAAAACGGTGTGGCTGATCACTCATTACGTAAACCTCTGCACGAGTCCAAGGTAATGAGCAGCACTTGTCTGATGTACTGCTTCACTCTATCAGAAACAACTTAAACTGCAAAAACAATATAATGACAAGGTCACATGAAAGACTGAGCATGTTTCTGCTGGCTGACATTTTTTAAATAAAAGCTATAGACTAGTTAGTGTTGTTATATCAAAGTGATGTTCTTTGATTGTCATTCTGCTACATAAATGATGCAATCTTTTAAAAAATTGAAAGAGCCTTCAGGAATCCAGAGTGGATCAGTTTACGTTTTAATAATCATATCTGTGATTACATTTGAATGTGAAGCTTCAAGTTGTGTTTTATAGGATACACAGAATAATTCAGAACGTCTAAAGCTCTGCAGATCTCTGCCTGGGTTAAGGTCAGAGTTCATGGTTGAACATTTAGAAAGGTAATGAGATCAGACCCACTGATCTCATTACCTTTACCAGAAAGTTCCTAATGATATTCATGACATTTAGAAAAGTATTCTGTGGCCTGATTAGATTAAAGTGGGATGTGTCGGGTCCTGATTGTAAGCATTGGGACATCCACCCCAAAATGATCATCATTTCCTTCAAACAGCATAATCATTTCAGTTGGGGAAACGCTGCAGGGATCCTCCATCTGCAGGCTTGTCCAGGAAGTCTTTCATCCCACATGATGATCTGCTTTATTGATGGAACCTTGAATTCTGCTCTTTACCAGAAAATCTTGTCAGGAGAAAATTCTGCCATCCTAAACTGAAGCATATGTAGGTTATGCAGCCATACAATGAGGAAGATGATCAGGGTAGTCCATAATATTCTTGGTTTTGTAAAGAGTTCTTCATTCTCCAGAGTTTAATATGACCTTAATGAGTATTCATTCTGGAAAACTTGTTAAATGTTGATGAATTGAAAGCAGTTCTGCAAAGCAGGGGGGTACAGAGTTCCTCACCAGTGGTTGAAACACTCACTGCCATCCCACATGTTTGGACTGGAGGCATCACCAGTTATTAGCTTTGGCCCGGCTGGTTTTCTCAGCTTTAGACCTTTAATAAATCACGTCATCGTTGGAAAAGTGTGTTCCGATATATTTGAAAATATAATTAATGATGATCTGAAACAAGCAAGTTTGAGCAACAAGCTCTTTTACAGCTCTGTCTGTTGGTAGTCTAGAATTATTGCCTGACATCCTGAATGCAGAACTGAGAACTACGCTAATACTATGCTAATGTCCTCGTCCCCTCATCACTGGTTCCTTCACAACTGTCTCAGTTTCAATGGACTTGAAAGTGAGATGTGTGGCAATCTTGCTGAGTGTTATCCAACTATTGATTTTTCTGGGAAGGGAACATTTTCCAATCAAATCAACTTCAGCCCAACCTAAATGCTGAAGCATGGCAACACAGCTTTTAGCTTTGAAGAGTAGAAAAAGCACAAAGCCTGACGTTGAAGAGAGCAGTTTTATTCATGGAATGGAAAGATTTGTTATTTGTGAAGAGTCATACAGCCATGCAGGGAAAGCTCCCTGCAAGACACATTCCTACTCTGCGTGTCACTGTGTTGCTCAGACTGATTCCCAGCTGAGAGCCGCTCTAATCTCCTGGCAACAATATTGACATAGAAATAGAAACTCTGCAGAATGCAGAAGTCTAGCTGTCAGACTGACAGTCTGCCGGCACATACATCCCCTACAGCTGCTTAAATTAAACATGACTGTACTGTACATCCAACCTAATTTTGAGCATCTATCTTGGCCCATTATGTGAAAACAAGGACCCTAAAATCAGCTGATTTCAACACGTCTACAGCCAATTCCATGGCTAGACCTGACGAAAGAAGCTGGAGAACAAAACATCTCAAATTTGAAAATTTAATAACAATATAAAAATGTCTGTGTTTAGCAGCTTTGCTATTTTGCACACTTTCAGTTCACACCATATCCACAAAGTATGATTTCTATCATATTTATTAATACCAGACAGCAGTCTCTCTGGAACAGTGCCTGAGCCTGAACATCAGAACAACAAAGAAAGGAGCAGCTTCAGTGTGTCACTGCTGATCAGTCACATGAGTTCCTCTGGAAGAACATCAAAATTCAAGTTTAAAAATGTTGTTACTAACATTACATTTTAATCTTCTTTTTTTTTTCAGGGTCAATTTCGTTTGCCCTGTTTGAGATCTGCCTGCAACCATGACAACCAAAACCAACAGTAGCGTTCTGGCCGGCAAAGCGTCCTCCTACCCCCTGTTGTCTTCTCCCCCTCGTCAACGTCTAGTCACCAAAGATGGACACTGTACCCTTAATGCCCCTGCCTGCCCCTCAGACTCGTGGCGCAGAAGCTGGGGCAGAGTCTGGCTGCTGGCACTTCAGGATTTGTGGGGACTATTGGTGAGTCTGCGCTGGAGATGGGTACTCCTCGCCTTCTGTGCATCCTTCATTGCCCACTGGCTGTTGTTTGCCTGCTTGTGGTACTTGCTGGCCCATCTCAATGGAGACCTTGCTGTGAAAAATCATGATGACCCCCCACAGGATCACGTGGTTTGCGTGAAACATATTACAAGTTTCACTGCTGCCTTCTCCTTCTCTCTTGAGACCCAGCTGACCATTGGCTATGGCACCATGTTCCCCAGTGGAGACTGTCCCAGTGCTATTGCACTGCTGGCTGTGCAGATGCTGCTGGGGCTCATGCTGGAGGCCTTCATCACAGGTACAAATTCTGACCAAAGCATGAGAGAACGCACTATTCTAGTCGTAGTTAGCATACCTGCAGTGAGGCTGTGCTCAGGAATTAGGCATAATGTAATACTGGCATAGAATGACAGAGTTCTAAAGAACAAATTCAACAAAATATGATGAATGTAAGGAAATCCCCTTAAATGTTACCTTTACAGATTCAAAAACATAACATGAATTAATTATATATTCTTTAATAAATGTAGAGCATATATTTCATCTTCTTTTGTTAGTGCCGTTTGTTACAAAGGACAATATTTTTTATCTATACAAACAACATTAATTTTGGTCAGTGATATAGAAAGTTAAAAACATCCATTTTCATAGAAGGCCAAGTAAACATTGTTGCCACAAAAAACACACAAAAGGTTTTCAAATTAGACCTCCAGGTTAACAGTGAGCAACTAGGAGTATCTTTGCTTATGTTCTTGATAAGGTTTTGTAGAGTCCGCTCAAAGTCATGCAGGCAATTTTTGACATGGAGGAAAATGTATAGATACATAACAATTGTCAGATAACAGGCTTGTCCTTTGTTTGCACCAAAACATCATCTTACCCCTAATGACATGTCTGATTTGACGAACGCATTTGAAATTAACATTTAAAAAAAAAGGCAAAAATCTCCCAGATTATGTCAAAAAAGATGAGCAAAAATTTGTTTCTAAAAAATTATAACTGACAAGTGTAAAAGAAAAAAAAATCTAGATATTAACACTTGATTTAATATAAAATAGCCACATTACAGGTGCAGGTTGAAACTTTCAATATCAAAATATATTAAGTAATAAAGAAAAATATCATGCTAGTATCAAAATAAAAAATTATTACACAATAAAATAGTGTTTATGTTCTGAGGTAGTCTTGGTGCTTGCTTGTTAACTGGTGTAGCTAAATAGAGGATTTGATGGCATCAGCCTGGTCCTGGATGCTTGTTTCACTCTAAGTATGACTATAATGAAGGGGGGAAAAAAGTTAGATTACAAAATTTGTGTTGAAAGTTAAATGTTTCAAGCTTTCCCTGTCAAAGCACCTAACCAACAGTCTGGACCCAGGCACCAGAATACATGGCAATAAAAGGAAGAACAATAGTTTCAAACAGAAACATAAATGACAAGAAACAAAGAAAAAGGGGAGAAAAGGAACAGATGATGCAGCACAAACCCTTCAGCCTGGGATGCAGAAACCTTGCCAGGTCTTTTGCAGCCTCGGCAGGAAGGAGCAATCAGGCTGAGCAGGAGAATTGGCGACGTAAGATCAGGATCCCAGAACAGAAGCAACACAGAACATGAGAGTAAAGATACAAAAAACAAAAAACTTGCAACTATAAGAATGCTATTCCTTTAAAACTAACACTTGGTGCTGCAGATGTCCAATTGACTTCGACACCCGTTGGCATTTCACATCTGCTGGGTGTAATGCATATTTTAAAGATAAAAAAGTTCTGTTTGAAGAGCCATGTTACTTTAATATGCTGCTTTGACTAGAAAGTTTGAAAAAAATGTAAATTGAGGAAACTTACTGAGATTTCTCAGGCAAGGTGAAGACGTTGAAAATGGCACTGAGAAAATTCTGATCAGTGTGGCAGGAGGCGAAAAGGGGCGAAGCTCTTCAGAGTCAACATAAGGAGGCATGTCAAGCTGATTTGACACTTGGGTCTTTACTGTGTGCTTTTCCTGCTGCTCTTTAACCCTCCTGACGGGTGAAGTGGACCCTGTGTGAGCCTTTTGTCCTGTATGTAGGTCAGGCGAATACGCAGGACTACAGACAGGTTTCAGGACATATTGACACATAACAATTGTCAGATATCAGACTTGTCCTTTGTTTGCACCGAAACATCATTTTACCATTAAAATTATGTTGCTGTCATTGAAAAACATATGAAAATTGTTAAAAATTATGACTGTAAAAAAAAAATTATAATAATATATATATATATATATATATATATATACACACACATATATATATAAACACTTGATTCTAACAATGAATTTAATATAAAATAGCCACAATAAAGCTGCAGGATGAAACTTTCAATATCAAAATATACTATACTTGATATAGAAAAATATCAAGCTAGTATCTGATGGGGTGTCTGACGGGACACCGTTGTCCCACCAGGACATCTGCCTCGTTCTTCCTGTGAATTGAGCCAGGACTGCAGGAGGGTTAAATCTCTATCTGCTGGAGAGTCAGGAAGCCAGGCAGAGTATGTCTTGGGTATATGATCCATAATTACTCCAGAAATCATCAAAAATATTCTCGGATTATCATGTATTAATTGAATAACATTCTTTTATTTTCATAATAAAAGTATGAGTGTCAACAAATATTTTTATGATGGCAACTTAAATTTATTGAAATTAATTACAAATCTACATGAATAAATTATTAGAATAATTTGATCATTTGTTCTATCTTTTCTAAATACAGAGCAATATCAAGATTTTGTCATGTCAAAAGATTCATTGCTATAATAAAGTAGCTAACCTCCATTTAACACTATCTAGACACAAGAAATTCTTTAAAAATCCCTTGTTCATCAGAGAGTGACCATATGTCCTAAGATAGGCATACATGTGGAATTATATTATTATATTTTTATATCCCTAGTTCAAATAAACAACTATCCCTTGCAGCAAAGAGAGAAGTGCTGAGACATCTTTACCAGCCACCAAAGATTCACTGGCACAGATTAAATTAAATCTTTATCTTAATATTGCTCCGGCGTTAATTGTTCAACATTTGGAAGCACAGCCAACACGGACTGAGTGGCTTCGTTCACTTTCTCCACTGCCATTGCAAAACTACAACTATAAACAGACTGCTGTTCTAAAACATTGCAAGTTTAAATTTATTCTGAGAAATAAAGGTCAATGGGACAAAAAAAGAAAAATCCCAAAGGGAGATGAGAACTGAGTAGAACTGCAAAGTCTAGCACAATTCATAAATCATAAATCATAATCTGCCCACATCACATGGTTAACTTCTCGTTCAATCCTGCAGTGTGATTCTATGGAGGAATCAATAGAAACAGGTTTAGCATATTATTGTGATGTATTTTAGATTGCTATTAGATATATTTCTTTTTTCTCTCAATAGCTTGCAATGCCGATATATTTCACGTCCTCTGGGTTTAAACCACCTGTTCACCTGTACTGATGTGACAAACACTAGCAGATCTATTTGACTGCACTGAGAAACATGGTTGGGATGACATAATATAGTTAGCCAAATCAAACAAGATCAAACAAGTCTGAAACAAGGCTTGTTATTTTGTTACAACAGTAAAACTAAACTAGAAAATTCCTGCAGAAATTTAAATGGGGCCTGCCAAAGTGTGCCCGTCGGTTTCTGATGCTAAAAGTTAAAATCAATGATAATCTTAGCTACAGTATAGCCAATAGCATGTGCACAAGCAAAAGCATGTTTACTAACATGGACTTGTGCAAATCTGTATGTTGAAATTGGTGTAGAAGCTAAAATTACCCAAATGCTAATGTTAGCATAAATGCTGTCACTGGCATGTGTGGTATCACTAGCATGATGTGTCTATTTGACTTACTCCAGTCAGTATACTAAACATGCCTAATAAGCAAGAAAAACAGGGGAAAGCTTTTTACGGGAAAAGGCTAATGCTAATGATAACGATAGTAAGGGCTAATATTATTTGCACCGCCTGCGGCGGTGCACTGACCTTCGGGCAACAGTTAATAGAGGCTAATATTATGTGCACCGCCTGCGGCGGTGCATTAATCTCAGAGGGATATTTAGGCTTTTATTTTGAAATGTTCATTTAGCTTCGTATGAAATGGCCACACTAATCCAATATCTAACAATGGTTGGGCTAAACCAGTTGTAATAAGTTCAAAAGAGCAATTACTTGATGTGAAAAATGTAAAGGCTTTTATTTTGAAATGTCCAATGACCTTTATTTTAAATAACCAAACTAATCCCATCTGTAACAGTGATTTTGTTAATCCAGCTATATAATGCAAACATCAGCAAGTAGTTCTAAATGCGCGCCCCCAAAAATTCCCCTTTTTTAAACCTTTTTTGTTCTAAAGATCTCACGCTCAACTGTTATGTGAATGAGACACAGAGGAGAGACAGAAATCTAAGTGCTTGAAGCAGTTAGTTTTGTTATAAATGGTGACACTAATCCTATGAGTAGCTGTGGTTCAGCCGTCATTTTAGTTCTTAACGCTCATCTCTCCTCTGTAGTAAGTTCGCCATTAATGTAGGTCTAACATTCTGCTCAGCCTTCTCTTTAGTCAGTAACAGTTCCGCCATGTTGTAGTTCTAAATGAGCTCATCCTCTTCTGTAGTAACTGACAGTTCCGCCATGTTGTAGTTCTAACCTGTTTAAAGCAGTTAGTTTTCTAACTGCTTCACACTAACCTGAGAGAAAAAGATAATAAAGGCCCGAGAGGAATATTCAAGCTTTTATTTTAATAACATTTTGTTATAAATGGCTACACTAATCTTATGAGTAACTCTGGTTGGGTTAAAACACTTATATGGTGCCCAAAACATTCTAGTTGTAACATTGTGATCAGCTGAGCTTGTAGTAAGAGACAGTTCTGACATTCTGCTCAGAACTAAAGTGATGACGTTTCTGTAGTTCAAACCAGCTGCTCTGCCTGCCTCTGTGTTCCGTTGCTATGGTGATTAGTCCACTGTCAACTGTCAGAGAGAAGTGGAGAAAATTCTATCAACCTGAGCTTTGATGAAAAATCAGCACAAAGAGATGCTTCTGTTTCAGGATCGTAAGCCGATCTGAAAACCTTTGAAGCGTGTGGGAGATCGATTTCTGTTCTCCGATACTACCGCGATTCATATCTGTTGCACAAACACAGAAATTACAGCGACGAGAGAAAAATGGCTGCGCTGACCTCTGAAACTTTTCAGAAAAGTTTCAAAATGAATGGCTCAGAGCCTGAGTAAACCTGTCACTTGTTTTGGCTCTGAAGCACCTTGACGGAAAACCGTAAGACCTAGAAAATTTTGGAAGACATTTTACCGGAGCAGGCATTCGGTGCGATGTCCTGACCGACTTTCAGAGCAATCGAGCGATATTTGTAGGCATGAGGGCGATTTCAAAATAATTTTTTTGTCAAAAATCCACTGTTTTTCTCACTCTAAAAAAGCGGCAGTTAATGTCAGTTACACTCTGTTTCGTTTTTCGTTTCGGCAGTTGGTAATTTTGCTCTTTCGACGCTTTTTACGTCGCCGTTTTAACTCCGATTGCCAATAAAAATAATAGCTCCAATCTCGGAGCCGAGCCGCACGTTTTGATACCACTTTTGTGGGTGGGCTCGCAGCGGTACGAGCCGCATTAACGGTGGTGGAAGAAAAATAAATAAAGATATAAAGAGACATTCTATTGATAGAAGAACAATAGGTGCCTGCCATGCAAAGCATGGAGGCAGTGTCTGGCTTGCTTCGCAAGCCAGACACTGCTCTCCTTATGCATTGCTATGGGCAGGCCCCAAAAATTGTTTAATTATTGGTTTTATTTTGTCTTTGACCTTCTGAGTTATTCTGTCAAAGGAATGCAGATATAGAGGAGTTTCTGTTAGGACGCATATTTCTTCATCACTTTTTGAGTTAGAAAAATAAAAGATTAATCAATTCATTTGCCCTCTTAAAAGACACTGGCTGCTGCATATTAATATTTGAACATATGTGATTAAGGTGACAACAGAAATGTGAAAAATGTTATTGATCTTGTAGCTGTAAGCTTCATAACGGATGGGCTGCGTTCCAACATGTTTGGCTTGCTAATCAGATTTAAGCAACAGTTATTTAATCTTCCTAGAGACGATATTGTGTGACCAAGTGCCAGATCTCCCAACTGCACAATCACATTTTATTTAATTCAAAGACAAATCATTTGGTCGATGTTGCAGAACATTGCATGGTTTTGCAGTTGAGGTGAAAGATTTCATGTAACATTGTGACACTATCCTAATGTGTCATTTTCAGGTGCTTTTGTAGCCAAGATTGCCCGTCCTCAGAAGAGAGCGGGAGCCATCGAGTTCAGTCCGCAGGCAGTCGTGGGTCAACACCAGGGCCAGACGTGCCTCATGATACGAGTCTCTAATCTTATTCAGCGACCTCTGGTGGATGTGAAGGTGAGTGCAGTGCTCTATGAGGAACAGGAAGGCCAAGCTCTGTACCAGACTTCGCTGGACTTCCACTTGGACCATTTAGGGCAACAGCCATGTCCCTTCTTTATTTTCCCACTTACTTTTTACCACCGACTGGACCGCCAGAGCCCTCTCTATCCTGCTCTTTGCGAAGGCACATCCAAACACTTTGAGCTGGTCATTTTCCTAACAGCATCGCAAGAGGGAACTGGTGACTCCTGCCAGAAGAGAACCTCCTACTTACGCCAAGAAATTCAGTTTGACCGGCGATTTCTACCTGCGTTGGGGCTGGATGCTCGGGGCAGGTACTTGGTGAGCAAAGAGCATTTTGACACTGCCCACTCCAATCCTTTGAACAAAGATTGTGTGGTACAAATCAACGGCGATGACACTGACAGGATGGAGTAAACATGATAAACAGGAGCTCTGACTTGGACAGCAGGAGTTGTCCTTTGCACATGGATATTTTGGTCAGGAGATTCCAGCTAACGTTGTTTTTTGACATGTAAAATAATGTCAGAAACAGGTGATCCTGTTTGTTCCCATCTCTAGTCCCACCTGTGCATTTCATTTTGAAGTCTCTGTAGCCTCTGCCTTTTTTCCTTACCTGATTTACTTGGGTCACAGTTTGTCCAAACTGTGTTAAGGTGCAAATAAAGAAAGTGCAGCGGAAGAATAACATATTGTCTGAAGCCGCACAAAAATAAAATGCCTTAATTTAGATTGGACATGTTAATGCCACGTGTCGCATATTGCATGTTTCACATTTTCATCATCTGATCGGACTTGAATGCGATACAGCCTTTTACAAAATCATTGATTTCCTTTAGGATATACTCACCAGTTAATGACAGCTGTTACCGCTTCAGATTTATTCAGAATGAGACATTGTTCTATGGAGCTTTAAATACTTTAAAGATAAATAGGATATTTGTGAAAATAAATCTTTGTAGCTTTCACAGAGTTCCTGAAGAAAAACATAATCCCTCTTCCAGAAGTGAGACACATCTCCAACACAGCATGCATAATAAGAATTCATAGTGAAGAGGAAGCAAGACAGCGGGAATTGTTTTTCTAGTAAAAAAAGAAGCCAGTATAGACACTATAGCTACATGTGATGGCTGCCATGTCACACAGGCAAAGGGCACTGCAGGATCTGAGTGAAGTTGGCGTGAAGTTGGCCCCTTGTTTTACCTCAAATTAAACGATATTAGTGCACAATGTTTGAGCTGGTTTGTGCAGCACATTTCTTTGTTTTGTGCCACCAGGGCCGGTTCTAGGCCTGGATAGATGAGGGGGCAGGCAGAAACACAAAGGGGGCATCATTACTGGTACATATTATGCTCCATGGTACTTATTAAAATTGTTGACTTGTGTTTTTTTCATGGGATTGAGGTAAACTGTGCCCAACCCAACAACAACAAAAAGCGTATAAGATCTTGATGATTAAAGATGCTCTTCATCCAAGATTGAACAACCAACAACATAACATTTATCTACTTCAATGGTCAGTATGCAGTTATACAATTTACTCTATATTACTATATTTATTACACGCACACACACAGTTGTGTTTTCATCACTTGTGGGGACTTCACATTGACTTCCATCAATTTCTACAGCCTAACCTTATCCTTATTCTAACCCCAACCCCAACCTTACCCATTGCATATCTAACCCTTACCTTTACCTTTACCTTTACCCTAACCCTACCCATCACAGACCTAGCCAGCTAACGTTCAGGGCGAGAGGTGGGGTCACCCTGACAGGTCGCCAGTCTGTCGCAGGGCAACACAGAGACACACAGGACAAACAACCATGCACACACACACACACTCACACCTAGGGACGATTTGGAGAAGCCAATCAACCTGACAGTCTACCAGCTGCACCACTGGGCAGCCCTTGTGTTGGCTAGTGCAGATAAAATATTTTGACACAGTTAACTGACACCAAATTGACTTGATTTTGTAAACATGGAGGAGGCTGGTTGACCTGCGATGACCTCTGGAAACATTTAGTAATATCTTTAACATGAAAGTGGCACAAACAAAACGTTTTGCTGCACCAGCGTTGCAGAAACATTTGACACCAATTTCATTTAATTTGAAGACGTTGAGGAGGGGGGCAGGCAACGTCACTAAGGTAGCAAGATGCAAAATTGTGCGAAGATGTAAAGGTATTTATTCATTTCTGCAATTCTTCAGGTCAAATCATCTGACAGGTCAAAGTCAGAAAAACTGAGAAAGAATGCTTTTTTTAGAAGTAACCATCCATTTATTTCCTGTTTTTCTGAACAATTGCAGATAAAAAAAACTTTGAAGACGTTTAGAATCACCACAGATAAATATATTTTGAGCTGTATATTAAATGCGTTTCTTGTATTCTCAGATTTTAGTAGACTGTAAAGTATTTTCATGTATAATGTGTGTTCACAAAAATTCTATCTAAAACTAAGCTAAGTATATAGGTCTCTGCAGAAAATTTCTTAATTAGCATTAAATGCAGTTAAATACTATTTGAAAAAAATAAAAATAAACATTTGTTGGGCTGTCATGATTTCTAAGCATGTATTTGCAGGTTTGGATGTGTAGGAATTTCAAGTCATCTAACTCCCATTGTTCACATAGTTACTGCATAAATACCCTGAGTATATTTCTGATCATTTTGTCAAGTTTTGATGTTCTTGATCATTAGTGTGAACTATCAAGCCTCAAAATCGGGCAAGGTGTCCACTTCAAATGTCATAAACACAAGCCAGCTGTAAGCATGACATCACCACATCCATGTGTAAAGTGAGGTTTCTAACATATGAGTGACCTCCATAATTACTAATAGACAGACTGTTAATGATTTATTTGTATATTATTGATTTTAGCAGGTTATTGTCTAAAATTATTCAAAGAAAAATATTTTGTATTACACTGAATTTTTCAAATGTTTTTGGAGATTTAGCCTTGAAAATAAGCATAGTATGTTAAAGTTGTAGAATGTAACTGATATGTATATATATATATATATATATATATATATATATATATATATATATATATATATATATATATATATATATACATATTTGTTGAAACTATGCATATTGTGATAGTATGGTATGAGACAAATAATCACTAAAAAAAAGCTTCTCTGCTTTCTCCCAGTGCCAACTAGAAACAACCAATCAGAGCCTGGAGGAGGGTCTTAGTGCTGTCAATCACTCTACATGGCGCTGCTTACCACTCCATTGCTCTCTGCTAATCTGCAGCTTCTTCCTTACAGCAGAGCCTGCTGTGAATGCTCATACTAGTTAACATGGCCACTGATGATGGCAGATAAACAGTTTTTCTGTAACGCAAAGTTGTTTCTCCACTATTAGCACATTGTGCAGTGTACACAAGCTTGATTGACAACCCTAAGGCACTCCTCCTGGATCTGATTGTTGTTTTTGATCAGAGAGGTGGATTAAGTCAGGTGGCAACAGTAGCTCAGGCGAGGTGGAGGAGCTCCATATTTTTATGTTATTTATCTCATATTATACTTTCATAACAATGACAGTTTTTACAAATATGCAAAAACATATTTTCTGAAAGTTACATATTGCAGTTTTACAGTAAATTCCCTTTTAATAAATGTTGTATTTACATTATTTGATTATAATCAGATCATTTTTTCTATATTGCTTTCAAAGAGATCACTTAGACGCGTGTAAACGTCATTGAACCTCATGCTTTAGTGACTTTATACACTGACTATCATGGGAAATAAAAATTTTTTTAAAGAAACCCAGAAATGACAAATGCTGATTCCTTTGGCCTCTGTGTCTTCATTCAGTGCTGACTCAACATATCAGTGAGGAGAATCATTTCACTTTATTTTTAAAGGATTTTTTGGCTCTAGTGGCCTTTATTTGAAAGTAGCTGGACAGGAAATGGGGAAACGAGAAAAGGGGCAAATGTCACCAGGCCAGGAATCAAACCTGCGACCGCCGGCATGAGGACTAAGGCCTCCATATGTGGGTTGTGCTTTGCCCCTGCGCCACCACAGCACCCCATCATTTCACTTTTTAACAGCGCTGCTGTCTCCTGGGGTTTGTCTAGTTTATTACACACATACTGTAAGTTTTAAGTGAGGCTTTTTAATCTTTACTATTAATAGGTTTATTTATTTAATAGACAACACAACAGATGTTAGCAGATATTAAAGAAATGAAGGATCCAAATCCAGACACCACTGAAGAGGATCAGAATTCACTGGCAAGTCAGACCCAAAATCTACAACGACGCCAGGAGGCAGGAAAGGGGGCCAGGAGTCCCCGCTTTAATTTCAGGTTGTTTATTTCAAGGTTTTGTTTCAGTTTCTTTCTCTGTGTGTGGGTGCACATGCATGTGTGTGTGTGTGTATATTTTAATGGTAGAATACAAGAGTTGGAGTCAGTTTTTAAAAATGCACAAGTGTCCAGTTAAAACAGGAGATAAACTGAGCTGTGCTGACCTCTGGTGGAGCCAGCTGCTCTTTGTCCAACGAGGCCAGTGCTCAGATAAGCACCGACCAATCGCTTCAAGCCAGTTGTGTATAAACTGGCTAGACATGTTTGATGTGAAAAATGTGTTTCCATTGCAGTTTTGCAAAATACACAAATTTCGATATGGTTGAAAAACCACCTCATCCCGGCAAACGTTTTTTTTTGTGTGCGTGTGTTTAAACCAAGAAATGTGTTTGCTTTGCTTAATTGTCATGTCTCCATGAAGCTAATTTATTTTAGTCACTCTAATTTATGAAATCTTATGGTGAATGGAAACAGCTAATGTTTGTTTGGTTTGCCTCTTTAACTAAACCCCATGTGAGCTCTGGTTACAGATCACTTGAGGAAACTCCAATCATGTGTAACCTTCTTTGGTCTTCACTACTTCCGTGCAACCCTCACTGACTGCCTGTCACCGGGTGCAAGGGGTCCCAGGCTCCACCTGCATTCCTCAGAATTCTTTATTTTTTATTTTATTATTTTTTTTGTGTTGTGATCGTATAGTTTAACAATATATTAAAACAAAACATTCCCTTGTTTTATGAGCCACCAAAACAAACAACTTCCAACGATAAAAGAAAACTGCAAAATAACAGATAACTGTCAAAACAGTCAGCAGTTAAAATATTAGCAACATATTAGCAACATATATATATATAACATATATATATATGTGTGTGTCAATAAATTAATACTTTGAACCCACCTGGTATGATATAGAATGAGTAAAAACTCCTCAGAATGAGAATTTCACCGGGTGCAAGGGGTCCAAGGCTGAAAAATAAAAGATACGGTTAGTGTTGTGACCGAGTGGTCAGCCACAAACACCAACCGACGCAGCTCCCACTCATAGGGTCATACTTTTCCAGTCCGACCTCAAGAAAACTTAACAAATTGTGTTTGTAGTTGTTAAATAGTGACGCGGTATTCCGTTAATTATCAAACCGGAAAAATATGACCCTAAGTAAAAACAAGTAATGAAGAGCTGCCTCTCTCACACCTACCTCCACCTGCAGTTCTCAGGATTCTGGTGGGGGAAGAGCCTGAAGGACCCGTTGCATGCAGCTACTCATCATACCACTAGGTGGCCCCAAACATATGTCCCAATCAAAAATCCCAAAAATACACAAAATCATCATCACAATCATTCTGGTCAAAATTCACATAAACATAACCTTAAATAAATTCACAACGTAACATTTTTCTCTCTTTTACACATGTCTCCAGTGAACCAGTGGAAGGGATGCATCTCTTTTCAGCAGGTCGTACTGTGACGTTAGTGAAGTACGACCTGCTGAAAATAAATGTCTCAGATGCTTCAGTCTGCTTTAAGTTATATTCTCAATAAATATTTTTATTACTCTACAAGTATGTTTGCCTTAAAGATAAATTCATATCATGGAGGCCAAACTGCAAACCGTATATGTGAGTGTGTAGAAAAATGTATTTCAATGAGTTCTAGTTATGATGTTGATGTTCTGTTCTAGTTAATGAACAGAACATCAACATCATCCCTAAATATAAATCAAACCAAACTTTACATAGACCAGATTCCATGTATATGTGGTTGCAGACAAGCAGGGCAGTTTGGACATGAACTTCACTCTGATGCATAACGGAACGACCGGTTCTCTACCATGGATCACATAAATGCAATTCTCCAATAACCATTTAAAGTTTCCTTTATTAAAGTTAAAATGTTTCATTCCACACAGGGTAGAACATACTCTTTACAATTGCCTAAAAATATATTTCACTTACCACTTTATTATTTGGCATCATATAACTCTGTTAAACCAAACAAAGAAGATTTTAACCTTAAAAAAATAAACACCATCAAGTTACACAATGAACACTGGAAAAGTTACATTAAACATTGAATCAGTTTGGAATTGTTACACATTGCTATGGACACACTAAGGTTAACGCTACAAGCTTGCAGCTCTCGTCTGTGGAATTGAAATGGAATTTATTTTCAGTAGATTGTGACGTCATGGCAACAAATACACAGGTAACAACAGCTGCATCCCACTTCAGGAAGGTGATGTTTTCTGCTAGCTCAATGTCACTAAGCACAAGACGAATTCAGAGTTCAGCAGTCACCTATCATCTGAGATCAGATAAACTGAAGCATCGACTGTAAGGAAAAAGTCAGAAAAAGTTCCTATTGGCTGAAAACAAATCATGCAGAAATCTGGCTCGTCATTGCAGCGGTACACCAATGAGCCGGACGTCCAATCAAATCTAGACTGCGTGAGTCGGAACCCTTCTCCAACCCCAACAGTTTTAGTTCCACCAAGCATTTCTAAATTGTGCAACAAATGCTGAATGTGCTTTAAAAATGAAACCTGTGATCACAGGTCCACTGTGACAGACTGCTTCTCAGAACTTATTTATGTCTTTAATCTTTCATGCCATCCGACTCCAAATATTGCATGGCATTCACGCCTGAAGCCACAGCCTCGTTCAAACACGCCCATAAAATAGAAATGCATGTTTTCAAATTGGAAGGATACACAGGTTGGTTCACATCAGGCCTCAAACTAACAGCCCTGGTAATTCTGTGCCTGTCTAAGCACAGCAGGGACAGAGAGTAACCCGTCCCAGGGTTACAGATCCTCAGTAGAACTGAAATAAAGTTCAAAATGCACTCTGCTGTTCACATTGCTTTAGGTGCACAAAATGCATTAGATGCGTGTTGAGTGAATCCACTCTGTGGGATACAGACCACAAGTCTTATTGTTCAGCACAGAGCCTGAATGATGAACTTTGCGCCAGGATTTAGTCATTTCCAACAAACTCTGCTATAAAGAAGGTAAAAGTTTTAAACACCTTCTGTGGAATTCATCATACAGAAACTTTACTTTTAGTAAAAGTGATAGTTGTCATCTATGAGCGTCATTAACACCGGGATGTTCTCTGACGGTGAAATCAGTTCTAATGAAAGCAAAGAAAATCCCTCATGACAAAATATGACAGGAAGGAGATTTTACACATAAATCGTTGCCAAACGCATTTTGTTCATTCTCCCAGAGAAACACCGGAAGCCAACAAACGCAGGAGCAGCTTGTTCAAGAACATACACTCAGTCACAACGTGAACGTAGTGCTTCGTTAACTTTTAACACTTTTTTTTTCTTTTGTAGGAAATGTTAAGGTAGGAAATTCACACTAAAATTACGAACATGTTTAGGGTAAACAACATCAGGGGACACAAACCCTGAAAAAACAGGAATTTTTTTCAGGGTTTTTCACAAACAGCACACAGTGTAGAAAGAATAAAGATAATTCAGAGTTCCCTCAGGGTGAAATCCTCCAAACAGACATGCAGCTTCAGCCGCTCAGGTTTACAGAAACTTAAAAGATAATCAGGAATCATCGTGTGCATCCGTAGCTATGGCTCTGCATGTTGGACTTTCATTGAGTAGCTGCAGAAACTATGTAAAAGTGGCCTGTGATTTCAGAGGAAATTTAGTTTCAAATACGTTAGCGTGAAATACATTTATTCATCTCTGCTTTCGGTTTTTAAACCTTATTGTTCTGGGTTATGTTGCTTCTTTTACAGTGTGAGTGAAGTGGCAAGCGCCAAGCGTTTTAAATTTCAACATGGATTTGCTGGAGCTGAAGCTGCAGCGGTCATGAGTAGAAGGCAGACTGCAGCTGCTTGAAGGCAGCTTGCCGCTCTTTCTTCTCCACCTCCTGCTTCTTGCGTTCTTCTTTTTCTTCTCGAATCTCAGCTTCAAACTTGCTGCTCTGGGACAGAGCCTGAACCTGAAAACACACAGGGACAAAGTACCGTCAGGCACACGCCTGTCTGCATTAGGCCTCACAGCCGACGATGCAGGTCAACAGAGGGGCTGTGAGTTGATCTATCGAGTGAATTCACCACAGCTGGACTGCATTCAAGCTGTAGAAACGCCTCCAGGATGATCAGTGGAAACAGCTTAATATCACGTGAATTACTTTTGTTAATGTGATTTCTTGGTTAGTAAATTCACAAAAAATCTCAAGAACTTGTTTTCCACATTTTCATAATAAGTAGAATTTTGAGGAGAGAGATCAATTTAACACAATTTGGAAAAAGTCTAGAACATAAAGTGGAAAAAGTGAAATGCTATGAATATTTACAGCATAAACTATAATATTTCAGCTAAAAAAGAGGTTATCACTACAGGTTAGAGAATAATTATAGTTTCAGAAGAACACAATCATAGGCCTTTTCATAGAAGTCTGTCAATTATGACTTGCGGCTGATCGATTGGCGGCTGATCGATTGGCGGCTGATCGATTGGCGGCTGATCGATTGGGGCTGATCGATTGGCGGCTGATCGATCGGGGCTGATCGATTGGCGGCTGATCGATTGGCGGCTGATCGATCGGGGCTGATCGATGGCACACCACTAAACGCTTCCCAGTCTCACAGGATTACCTTCTCGGTACAATAATTCAATGTAACACAGAGCCTTTTCTCACTCATTCACACACACATACCTACACATACATAAAGTCTTATACATGTTTATATGTAGTTCGTTTTACGTAGCAACAATGTTGCTAAGTCAAAGAGGATGTAAAATTAAGCTGTAGACAGCTTCACCGTTAGAGAATTTATAGACCGATTCATTCTCATCAAACAGTTTTTCATGACACAGTGGAACAATAGAACAAGCTACTAGCATACCTTGGCCTCAAAGAAGTCTTTGGCCCCCATGACCCCCTCAGTGGAGACGTTGATCTCAGACAGCCTGGCCAGAGCCATCAGGCCGCTCTCCTCACACAGCTCTCCAGCTGCAGCTCTACGGAAGATCAGCAAGAACTGCAAACAGGGAAACAACCAAACTAGTTCATCAGCTTGTTGTGTAGACGTGATGCAAGTACCGTGTTGACACATCAGCCTGCACCTGGACCAGAATGCTTCAGATTCAGGCCAGCATGAAAACATAACAGCCAAGTCACAGAGGGCTTCACAAGGAGGAAGTCTTTTTTTTTCTCTTAATTTTAGATACAGAATCAGATATAGCATGAAACAAACCACAAACACAGGATTTAAACTTCTCCAATATAAATGGCTTCTGAGAACCTGTGTAACACCTGTTAGGCTTCATCGTATGTCCAGTGATATTCCAGATACTTGCACAAAATGTTTCTTTGAAAAAGGAACTCTTCTCCATTGTCTGTGGAAGCGTCTTAAAACGCAGAGATTTTGGAAGGATGTCATCAGCTGTCTGTCTGAATCGTTTAAGATGAAAGAGGTTAAATTCTCTGTACTTGGCATTAACACGATGGAATTTAAACAATTGGAAAAAAAGACTAGATTGATAGATTGTAGACTTCTTCAAGCCATGTTGGAGAAGTGTGGACGTACTGACCCACGACTGGTTCCACGGCTCCAACCAGTGGAACCAAGTAATCCACAGTCACCACTTCTGCTTTTTTCAGGACGTTGTACTTCCTCAGCTCCAACATTTAGCCTGCTATACTTCTGACATTCATACACATCAGCACTACTGCAAGAATTCAGTGAGTATTTCAGCATTCAGTACACAAGAACAGGCCACGCTCATTTTATCATCACCTCCCTCTCACCTCTCTGAAGCTCAATTTGCCGTCAAAATCTTCATCCACTTCCTTGATCATGTTCTTCAGGCCCAAATGAGTCTGCGGAGCTCCCAACTTCTCCATCAGTATCTTCAGCTCCATCAGGTCGATGAAGCCATCTCTTCCAGTGTCAAACCTGAAAACAGCATAAAGGCAGCCGAGGTCAGGGGAAGGTAAACCCGCAGCAATCGACTCGCCCAGCCTGTGCAGCAACAGGCGTTCAGTGAGAACGCCACACCAACATTCACGGCCCAGATCCAGCATCACAACCGACAGCTACTGTGGCTTTAAATGAGCCTCAGCTAATACAGCGGCAAACCAGAAGTTTACATACGCCAAATATAAAGACACACATTATTTTTCCACTGTGTGAACTTCAGATCTGTTTTAGATCAGTTACAATCACTAAATTATTATTACTGTTGTTAAATTATTTACTAAATTATTGTCAAATGCCTCAATAATCAGGGAAATAATGTTAGCAGTTTTTTTATTAATGTCTTCAAAGTCAGAAGTTTACATACAGAATTATTACTGTTTCTTTAAAAAATGATGGGAAATCCAGATGATGTCATGAAGATTGACCAAAGTCACACACACACTCACACATCCACACCCATTTGCACTCTTCCCATATTAGGACTTTTTCATTTAATTACTGCATTTATGTCTGACAGACATTTCCTCAAGTCAAACCAATAGCAGGCTATTCCTAACCCTACCATTAACCACAACCTCATTCACAGCGTGCCTCTAAAGCAAAGGGTCCACTGCGTTCGGACCGGGCTCTGGTTCCCCGCCAGGCGTAAAATACACTGTGATTATTTCTGAACTAGGTAGAAAAACAAAAGGTGTCACACTGCCTGCTCCTACTGCTCTATTTGAGGGAAAACTATCTACAGGACCTAGTTTTTAAAAAGCTTTCTTTTTCTGACAGGTTTTGTGCAAATGGAAATTCTAATTGGAGCCAACAATAGCAATGCATGACAGGCACCTAAAAAAGACACACTTTGGCAAGACCCTTAAAGTTTGATCAGAAACCTTCTGGTTCTTTCTACATTTTATTCAGAACAGAAGAAATAGAAATATCGCAAGTACACTTTTTTAATCAACTAATTTTTTAGGTTTTAACAAGTCAATGTCAACTTGAAGTTTCAGAACTGGATTTCTTCACTGAAATATATGTGACCTAAACTTTTTACTGATAAGCCATTCATGGTTCGCCAAACATTCTCGGAAAGGCAACAGCATTTCTCAACAAGTTCCCACACGCTCTCAATGTCTCTTATTTCCAACTACACAACAGAAGCACTTATAAGGACTGGTTCAACAGCAACATGCTGTCAATATACTTAGATCTCATTGAAAAAGCAACTGTATTCTGGTCATAAAAGCATGATATTCTGAATATATACAGTTATATGATGAACCAATCTCCCTACATAAAATCAATTGCACAGCTGACAGCGGCTCTTTCTCTGTGCACACAGCAGTGTGTTTTTCCTGTCCAACGCCTCGATCTCGGTCTGACCAGACCAGAAAAACAAAGGACAGAAAAACTAAACGAAAAGCTTCTTGATGAAACATACAGAGTGGCAGAAATGACTAATAAGAATTGCAGCATTTAAAAGGAACTCAAAAAAGCAGAAATAGAACAGCTCTTCCGCTAAGCTGAGTGAATAAATAACTAAACCTACAATTTAATATGACCTCAGACGACTGTCATGGAAAAAATGACTTTAACAAGAGTCTGGATGAGAAGAAATAAGAAATTTATTAAAACCTTGCAAGGTGAGAACAGAAATACAGAGTCACAGGAGTCTGTCCAGTCTGCTCTGACCAACAGTGGATCTGGCTTCCTTTTATAGGTTCTGGTTACAGAAGAGAGACTTGATTGGACAATAGGTGTGAATCGCTGATCGTTATGTACCAAGGATTCTGTGGAGCCCAACACAGATGGTCTGGCTATTTGTCTATTGTTGGGGAAAGAGGGTTGTTAAAAGGCAGCTGCACCGTCTCTGTGCTGGGGAAGGAACACCTAGATGGTAACCCTGCTGTTATATGGCCCCGTAGGAGTCTAAAGGAGAGCAGCTTAACCAATATCCTGATAAGACCATGCAGACACAATCTAAAGCACAAAAAGGGGTGAGGAGCACATTATAAAATTTTCCATTACACGACTTATCAGCGAGTCAGATCAGAACAGAAGGAAGTAAGCTCTCAACAGGTGTCACTTTAGCAGACTGCTGTATGAACCAGGATGGTCAGGAGAAGTGAGACATGCATTCTTTTAAAAGGGGAAGAAGGTATTATGTATTTACCAAGTACATAATGCCATTTTCTAGCAATCAAGTAACTATAGGTTAGAGTTAGAGTAAGGCTAACCCTAACCCTAAAGTTGTTAATATCAAAAATAAATTTGACTTTGCATCTTACGCATCATGTGACATCTCTCTCTCTCTCTCTCATACCTTTTCAATAATGTTTTTCTAGCTGTTCATTACAGCTAGAGAGAGCTGTAGGTGTTTGCTAATTGCTCCTGCTAGTCTGGAGGAGCCGTGTGGCTGAGGAAGGGTGCTTTGTGTAGCACCATGTTTAACTACACCACAAACAACACACACTTATTCAGCTCTGACCTCACAGCAACAGCAAAAATATTCATATTGTTTAATGTAAAACACATATTTCACCTTCCCGCTTATATCCGAAACAAACAAACTGACAAATCAAACCAGAGTAGTAAAAACAACAATCCTGTAATACAGATTATTACGTCTTCTAATACCACAACCTTCAATAAATGTGCTTGCCCAGATTGGACGTTGAGATCAGAAGAGTAAGGAATCCCATATTTTTATGTTATATGAAATGGGGAGATCCATACGAAAATTCCTACTTTCCAATTAAACAGGAATGTATAGCGACCCCAGGGGGAGGGAGGGGATGGAGCGGGAGGCGGGAGGGGATGGAGCGGGAGGCGGGAGGGGATGGAGCGGGAGGCGGGAGGGGATGGAGCGGGAGGCGGGAGGGGATGGAGCAGGCCTGCAGTGCGTCACTCTGAACGAGCCAGAAGCGGCCACCGGCTAGTCAACTCCCGCAAACATAACGGAGCGTCCAACTGGCATTAAAATGGAAAAGCACTAAATATTCATCCTTACCGTTTAAACATCGCCTCCATGTCTTTAATTTGCTTGCGGGAGAACTCTTTAAACTCAGTGTACGGGTTAAAAACCCGAGTCGACCGAGAAGGAGCATTTCCGTCGTTAATGTCCAGCCTGCGGTTCAGCTTCGTCGCGAGCTCGGACGGCGTATCTCGCTCGGTCGGCGTATCTCCACAGCCATGATCAGGTTCCTGGGATTGGACCGGAACCGGACTCTGTTCGGTCTCAGGCCTCTGCTCGGCCTCTTCCGCAGCAGCCAGTCGAGACTGCAACTTCTTAGCAAGCTCTTCAGATGCCATGCTGAAGGTTCAACGTCTCTCACAGAAACAGTCAATTAAAATGGAGTCAGACAGTTCGGCCAGTTTTCAGCCCTGAACTGTACGTGCTGCTTCCTGTAGGATTTCACAATAAGAGGCTTGTGATTCTAGTAATCTATTTTTACTTACACGTGTTTAAATATCGCTCATAAGCTTTCCATTTAGCAATTTCAAGGAGCCTAACAGAACCTATTTTACATGTAATAAGCATGTGTTCATTACACGAAGGACTGCAACTGCAATACCCAGAAAGTACTGGAGTTGTGTCCATAGCAAATTCTTACCACCGGTTTGACTCCAGAGGGCGCTGTTGAGAGGCTAGAGTAGTAAAACACTTAGCAATGGTCTCAAATGAAAATAATAAACTTGACAAATAAAACTTAAATTACCCAAAACAATCAAGTCTTTCTCAGAGGCGTAAGGATTACACCTTAGCATTGATAAATGTGAGCACATACCAACACAAACATAGACCCCATAACCTCATTTGGGGGCCCTAAGCACTCATCCCCCAGTAATTCAGGGTTTTTGTGATTTTTTCATTGTTTTGGTGGTGGAACTTTGAGGCTCACAAAGAAAAGTTGGACTGAAATGAAATAAAAGAATAATTGTCAAAAATATTGTCAAAATTTATGTATTTATTCTTTGAATTTATTTTGGTTAGTCAATAAGTTTTTTCTACAGACATCTATTGGTATATCAAGTTATGTTGCGCGACCCATTTTAATCATATGCATTGTTTCATGAGTAATTTTGCTTTCTCTTGTATGAAAGTTATATATACATATGTATCATAAAACTCTACCATCCGGGAAAAAATGGGATTTATGTTTTTTTAAAGGTTCTGATATCAAATTTTAGTGTTCAAGAAGAACACAGTTATAAAAATGTAATAAAAATAACTAAAAATATATCAAAGTCATTCAGTTTAATAATTTCTTCTCAGAGTGAAATTTGACTGACTATCCAAATATGTTTTATTTTTCAAATTACTCTCTTAGATATTAGATATAGAGACTACAATAAAATAAATTCTCCTAACTTCCTCCTGAGATATATTTCCATTTTAGGATATAGACTTTATTTTGACTGTAATCTGTGTGCCACTTCTATTGTTAATAAAGTTTTGCAGAAAAAACCCACTATAAAATCTCTTCCTGTTTATCCGGGGCTGCAGGAGCTTCCACAGGTCGGTCTGTCGAAGCTCACAGCCGGAGCGGCTGTTCAAACGCAGAGGTGACAGACAGACAGACAGACAGACAGACAGACAGACAGACAGACTGACTGACTGACTGACAGACAGACAGACTGACTGACTGACTGACTGATCGCACGGATCCGGGCCGGTAGATTCAGCCTCGGCAAGCAGTTTGAATGTGTGAACGCAGAGCCGCCTTCTGTTCTGTAGGAACTTCGTATTAGCAATGTTGAGTGTTTGGCGTTAGGGTTGTGCCTCCAACCTGAGCTCGCATATGGTTACTGTCTGGTTGTGTTGTTAGCAGATATCAGTTTTTGGTAGATGCACCATTTTGAAAAAAAAGAAAGAAAAACTTATTCTGGTCACATATCCCTCAAAAGAGACCATGCAATGTTTTGTTTTGCCTTAATATTCCTGTTTTCTTTTTACAGAACCATCTCTGACCAAAGGCAATAATAACACAGCAAAATGATGAGCTTTCTACTCAGGTTAGTGAAACAGAGTGATGTACTTTTAGCTGGCATTGATTTGTGACATACCGAAAATTATTAGGGACTTTTTTTTCTCACTGTCTGTTAAATCAGAACAAACTTCTCTTGTTTTAGGTCAGTTAGAATAACCTAAATTATTTTTATTTGCTAATGCCACAATGATGATTGAAAACATATATGAGAGATTTATTTATTAATGTATTCAAACAAGTTTGCATATATAATGATTATTACATTATTACACTTATTGATGATATATAGTGTCTGAAGGCCCCGGGGGCCATAAACAATTCTGGCCCCCGGGGCCATATGTGATATGTTATGTGTTATCTTGCTGCACTTTAAAAATCTGTGTTTTCAATCATGTCATGTAGTTTTTATTCATTTTAATTTAGTGAGGCGGTTTTGGCTTCAGGAAATCCCTCATTTTAAACATTGAGATTGGCTTTAATCTCTTGGTTGGATTTTTTTAGGACCTTCGGCTTTAATGAAAACCGTAGCCCAAAATCTGAAGTTCAACTTGACCTTTAACTGAAGATAAGGATATTTTGCAAGCGTTTAACCTGAATGAACAGGTGATATACGTTGTGTATCCCAGACAGCGAATTCGTCTTCCTGCAGCATGGAGGTGGAGGAACAGAAGGGAGGCGTCTTGTTGTCACTGCATGACTTTCAGCACCTCTTCTAGTCAAGGTAGTCCACTCTGTTTCAATCTGAAGACTTTTAGACAAAGATAACAGCAAACTGCTGCCGTATTTAAACGGCAGCCGTATTTCACTGCAGTATTTAAAGACAAAGACATCTAATCAGGTTCAGAGCAGAAGTATCCAAAACCCAGAACTATCTTGAGGCAAATCAACTCGGCAAGCAAACGCCACCTCATGCATAACATTTTCAAACATTTTTTACTCAGACCTCTTTTTTTTTTTCTCTCATTATAGACCCTATAGAGATCCACAAGAGGAAACTTTTTCTGTGGTTCAGCCACCTTCCCAAAGAGGAGAAACAGTTCGGAGGTCTCTTCAGCCCAGAGACCATGCATGTAGATCCACTTATCATAGAAAGAAAAGATGAGGAGAGGGCAGGGCTTCTCCAGTCACCGTACAAAACCCAGACCTCCTCCAGCTATTCACTGACTGTGGAGCAGCTGTTTGACCCAACCAAGGCCTGGAGTGAAGGTCGTGGACTCAATGTGCTGCTGTATGGTGCTGTGGGAATGGGGAAAGCCACAATCGTTCGAAAGCTGGTGCTGGACTGGTGTGCAGGAAACACGATGACTCACTTCAAGTTGCTGCTTCCTTTCACTTGTGAAGACCTCAGTCAGCTGACAAAGTGAGTGAACTCTTTGCGGTCTAGAGTTTTACCTGTCACATGGACAGTGAAACTAAAACGTGACTATGCCAGCGGCGCCGGATTCATTTTTAAGGTGACGGGGCCATGGGGTGTTTCATCACCTCTGTTACGCACTTTGAATGTCAGACGCACATAATTGCTAAATTGACATGATGGCACCTGTCAATCAACTTAGTGGGTTTGTCGCAATTTGTCCTGAAGTATGCGCCCCTCACCTAGAGGATAAAGTTGTCGGGTCTACCATGCGCTACAGTCTGGTTACTGATTGGCTGATTTGCTGGCTATTAAAAGCGCAATTGGTCAAAAGTTGTAAGTGGGGAACATGCGCAAGACATGTTTTACCCAGAGCATTCAGAAGGCGGAATAGAGTTTATTCCGTTTTAAAACTGGAGTCTGGAAAAATGTAAAACATGGATAAATGCCTGCAGCCGACCTCATGAACAGCTGAATATACCGATCCATGGTCTTAAAACTGCACAGTGGCACAGTTGGTAGAGCTGTTGCCTTTCTGGGTTCAATTCCCAGCCTGGGGTCTTTCTGCAAGGAGTTTGCATGTTCTCCCTGTGCATGGTGGGTTCTCTCCGGGTACTCCTGCTTCCTCCCACAGTCCAAAAACATGACTGTCAGGTTAATTGGTCTCTAGTTCGTCACCAGACATTGGTCTTGTATGAAGGTTTTGTCATAATTAGATCATTTGCTTAATGATTAAAGATCAATGCATCAAGGTTGGTCCAAAACAAGTAATATGTGCTGTGTCTACAAAAGGGTAGTTTCTTTGTAAAGCAGTAACTTTTCAGGCATGTTGGACAAATATTCATACACAATCTGGCATACATGACTAAAACATAGTTCAGATACACACTTAAATGATTGCTCACCCAGCGGCGCCTGCAGGATCTGAGGGTAGCACAACACTATCATGGCACCTGACCCGCAAACGCACAACCACATCTCCATCACGCATCAAGTGCGTGTTACAAAAAACCAGCACAAACCTAAACCACACAAATATAGGCCATGCACGTAATGCGCATGGCCCACTAAAACAGCAGACCTATTTTTTAAATTATGCCTAATAATAAAGCCTGTATGATCAGAGGATGGAGATTCCCCTGTTCAGGTGGTGTGTCAGATGTCCAGAGGAGGAGGAGGTGAAGCGACCATGTTTGATTAATATCTACTCTTTTGGCAAAGTTTCAACTAGATTTAACTGTTTAACCCAAAGTCTTATGGTGCTTTAATGACAAATGCGTTTTGAGCTTCAGGAGCGACTGGTTTAGTCTATGTGGGGGCCCGTCAAGGGCCGTTGTTGCGGTGCGTTTCAAGCGTCAAGCGCGGCGCGATTTGAACTGCTTGGAGCCTTTTGAGCCTTTGAAGTGTCGAGCGATTCTCCACATGGACTTTGAATGTAAACCAAGTGTGCTGATGCTATAAACGCGTTTGGTGTGAATGCATCATTAGCGGATTAAACAGATGTCCGATTGGGTGACCTGTCAAACAAGCAAACAAACAAACAAAAAAAACTCTTACCCGCACACACAGTAAAAAGCTTAGATGGGATTCAAACGGCCAATCTTAGAACTGCAAAAGGTTCAAACTCCGCTCATTATTTTTTAGCTCACAGAAAAGCACCAAGCCGGCAAATTCACAAAAGTAAATTGACCAAAAACACTTAGGCTTAGGCTTAGGCTTAGGCTTAGGCATGCCCAAGTCAGAGCGGTTCATGATCCCAACCCGACCTGGAGCTGTGCAACAGTAAACCTTTGGGTGACTGTTATGCGATCTGGAACCTTTAGAATTTGATCCAGATCTCAATGCTGTAGCTTTTATCTGTGCTTCTGTCTGTATATAAACACAGAGAGATGTCAGAGGGTGTGTGCAGTCTGTGTAAATGTCTGGTAGGACCAGCGGACGGGCAGGGCAGGGCCATAAAGTGGGGGGCCAATAGCCCACGTACGCCCCCTTTTCCAGCGCCTAAGGACTATGCACACCTTGGTAGTGTAAACACTTACTCATCCAGGAGATGATAATGCTAAATGCTTAAATAGAAGGCAATTAAAGTTATATTCTTATTTCTTGTGGCAGTTCACATATAATTAAAAAGTTTTCTGCAGTTCTAAATATGGTTGGAGGTAACAGATTTATAGGTGCTAGTCAGCACAAACACTTTCTGGTTCCACTGGACCCAAAGTAAACTGTGAGTCATTAGAGGTCTGCAGCATCGAGGACAACAGGTTCCCACAAAGCAAAGAAGCAGCAAAGGACAAACACATGAGAAAAGCTTGTTTAACTGGTGCTACCCAGGTGGGGCTTTGTTGAAGCATTCAGGATTTTACGAAAACAATCAACCGAGTGCAGTGAGGAAGAGAAACAAAGAAGAATATTTTCTAAGCACAAATATTCCAATTTTAAACCAAAAACACTTAGAAAATTTTCAGTTTGAACAATAACAAATTTTTTATGCTTGCCAAAAAGGAACTGATGTTGCAGCAGGAGTGAGATGGAGAACAGAGTGAGTGAGGTGTATGACGGGGTTGTGATTTTTTTTCTTTATAATTTAAAACATCTTTTTAGTTTGCTAGCTTCTTTGTTTTATTGAAAATATGCCAAATATATCATGCTGATAATGTTTGTGGGACGGACTGGCTCCTCCCAAATGTCGTCAGGCTGTAAAACAAAACCCAGCCGCTTGCAGCGCCTTCACCTCCCAAATAAAACATTTATTCAGGCAGCCAGAGCCGTCTGCACCCGGACTTTAATCCTAAAACATAGCTATGCTTTATTTTCACTTTAGCTCTCTACCCAACTCCCTAACCTGTCTGCTGTTATTCTTGTCTGTGTCCTCATCAATTCATCTATTTATTGTCTGTTGCTGTTGACTCGCAGAGTAAGAGTTTCCTAGTGCTTTTGTGCATATGACAATTCAATTTGAATTGCATTTCCCTCCATCTGAAAACAAAAACACAATGAACCTCACTGGTGGTCCGCCTCGGCGCCCCGACCACCAGGCTTAGCAAGTTTTCTGGGGGAAACCCTTCTTTTGCTGGGCCTGTGTTTTTTGTTGTTGTTTTTTTTTTGTTTTTTTACTTTCAATCAAACCTTACGCTTTAATAATGATCATTATCGTCTCTTACACAGGGCGGTTTCTTTAAGAGATCTGGTTGGCAGGAAGTATCTTCATTTGAGAAACCATCCTTTACTCAGTGGGAATGGAGACCAAGCTAAGGATGTGCTTTTCCTCTTCAATGGGATGGAAAAGATGCAACTTGACTTCCGAATTGGGTCCTCTGAGCTCTGCAGCGATCCCAGTGAGCCTCTTCCACCAAGTGTACTCATTGTGAACCTGCTGAGGAAATATCTCCTTCCTGAGGTAAACTGTTGCTCGTGAATAATGTCTTCCAACCCTTTGACTCCAGATTCCCTTCTTTCTGGTTTAGGTTTTTGTACAGAACTCAGCCAGAAGTTGTCTTTTCTGTCCTCTTAAAGCAAAACGGCTAAAGACAAGCAGTACCACACAGAATTGGATTTGTTTAAATGTACATTGAAACTAGATGGTATGTACTGTTTTTAAAAATTGTATTTAATATCCAACAGTCACCCTTGTAGACTGTCAGAGTCACCAAAATCATTTTATCAGAGTAATAGGCTCTTCCTCTTCTTTTTTTTGTCACAGTGAAGGAAAAAAATACTTGTAGTTGGAAGAAATGTCAGAATTAATTAAACACTTTATAAAGTTGATACAATCTCACTATATGAAGCTCACAGACTCCACAAACTTTGAAATCTCCTCAAGAAGCATATCTGACCAGCATAGTACCTGTGTGACCATTTTGTTTATGTAGTCAGCAAAATTATTTAATGTAAGACTTTGTTCTTCAGAGAAAAAGACATAGCACCCAAACCAAGTTATAAGCATACTAGGTTAAGGGTTAGCAGATATTAAATCCTCAAAATGTTCCTTTTCAACATAGGAAACATAATTTCAATGTGTGAATGTTAAATGCATATTCATGTGAATTTATTCTATAATATTTGAAGTAGTTGTTTCCAGGTGTTTCTTTTTTGGTGCAATGAAATCCTTTGCTCTGTCTCTTAGGTCAGTATCTTAATGGCCACCAGATTGTCTGCTGTGGAACACATCCCTCAGAAGTATGTAAGTCGCTATGCACAGATTTGCGGTTTCAATGACGCAAATCGCCAGCGCGCGTACTTCACCAGCCGCCTGCTGCAAAGTGAAGAAGCGACACACAACAAGGAGGCCCAGACGCTGATAGAGCTGCTTTACCTCAACCTGCAGAGCGAAAGCCAGTTGGCTGCCGCTTGCTTTCTTCCCTCGTACTGCTGGCTCACGTGCGCTACCTTACACTTTCTTCATTTTACCACTCCTCAGGCCCCCATCCGCACTCTGACCGGCATCTATACCAGCTTTTTTCGGCTTAACTTTGGGGGTGAGGTGCTGGGCACAAGAACAGGGACAAGTCCGTCCTCTCCGGAGTATCAGAGTTCTTTAATGAGGTACGTCGTCCTTACGGTCGGAAAACTTGCGTTTGATGGTGTGATGAACAAGCGCACTTCTTTCTCGGACAAAGAACTGGAACAGTGGATTGGTGGAAAGACCAAGACGGACGAGGAGCTACATCAGCTGGCCATGTTCCAGACGGATGTGCTCGACTTCTTCCTGGTTCCTTGTGTAAAGAGTGGAAACCGTTCTTCAAAAGAAGCCTGTGAAGACAAAGAGAAGCAGTATGTGTTTGCTGTCCCAGCCTTGCAGGAGTACCTGGCAGCTCTCTATGTAGTTTTGGGGGAAAACAAATCCGCTTTGCAGAAGCTAACCAGCCAGGTGTCTGTAGCCATTGGCCAGGCAAGTGAGGATGTCAGCACCCTGGTGAACATCCTTTCCAAGTTTATTCCACTCAGGCTCTTTGCTATATTCAACCTGCTGAAGCTTTTTCCAAAGCTTTATGAGAAAATAAGCGGCTACAACAAAGGCAAGATTGCCAGAACGATGGCGGTTGAAATGTTCCGCACAGAAGACAGTTATAACGAAGACGTTCTGGATCAAGTGGAGCAAAGCCTTTTGGGAGTCCATGGCCCACAGCCACAGCACTTTGATGTCAGCCAACCGTTTGAGCTTTACCCCATCTTCATGGGAGGATTGTTACAATATAGTAATCGGGTACTTCTTCAGCAACTAGACTGCAACATCCAAAGCACCACGGTTGTTCAGATAACACGTGCCCTCAGGAAGCACCTTGTAAGAGGTAAATACAAACCATGTCCAGTTTCCCATTGCTACATGTGAAGCCGATCTTATCGTTCGATCTTACCAACCTCAGCAAAAGTCTAGAAATCAACCACTGTCCTCTTCTGCTGTCCCCACCAAGTCATGTCTGCACGCTTGCAGTTAACAATACTGTAAACAACTGAGTGACTTTCTTGTTGTATTTAGTAAAATTTCAGAGAAAAAAATTCTGACATTTGGGCCAAAGTCAGAATCGCTTGGTTGGTCAGGCTTTTTAGAGATCGGTGATAGTCCAGGAAACTGCAACTGGTGCAGCCCTAATATGAAACCTACTGCAAATCCTTAATCATCCAAACAGATTGTTAATTCTATGGGCCAATAAGTGTTTTGAATTCTAACTCTAAATTTCCCAAAACCATTTTAGCTCAGAGTATGAATGATGTAATGTCCTTATTAATTAATGAAGACCGGAGTGGCTTTTTGAAAAACAGACAAGTGCACGATAATGGTGGTATAGATCATAACTTAGTTTCCACCCAGAACAAACCTTAATATCCAAATCCATAAAGGCTCATTTTCTGCCCACATAATACTGCCCCTTTAAGGCATTGGTAATATTAACACCTAAATATTTGATGATGATGTATTCAAATATAAATTTTTTTTTCTTATGTCGTTTTGAGGTGAGTAATTGAAGCTTAATTTATATCGGAACTTGACGCCAAATTGGTGGAAGGAAGAGATGAGGTTAGGCTGGCATCAGGGTCAGACAAGGTCACCAAGGTCATTATCTATCATTCTGTTAAATTCATGCCTAATATTTTGAGCAAGTGGCTCTACAGAGTGCAAATCAGACCAGGCTCAGCCCTCTTCTTTCCAAAGAGACTGTGTTTGAAAGACTACCATTTATTTTAATCTGGCCCATCTGGCAAGTTGTATATGGATTTCTGACATTTTTGTGTCTGAAATTTTGGTATTAAAGCCAAATGGATGTAAGACCTAATACCTATACCTGGTATAAGATACTGGTATAAGACCGGGTACTGGTATAAGACCGGGTACTGGTATAAGACCGGGTACTGGTATAAGACCGGGTACTGGTATTAGACCGGGTACTGGTATTAGACCGGGTACTGGTATAAGACCGGGTACTGGTATTGGACCGGGTACTGGTTACTCTTGTCTAGTCTTAGAAATGATCAGGCAGGACAAATGTAGATGCGGGTTTTAATCATGAGCGTCAGACTCTTTTTCAATGTATGTCCTTTACATATTATGTTAATAAGTTGGCCTACCATGAACTGTCCCTTGAACCAGTTCTTTCATATTTCTTTTCCCTAGGGGCAACAAACCACTCTTACATTCCTCCTCCCCTTTAAGATTTCTACTTGAAATAAGTAATAAGTTTTCTTAAAAGATGCATTACAGCTGCAAATAAAGTATCCTACTGTCTTTACTAAATAATTTGGCAAACAGAGTTTTTCCTGTATTCCAGAGCTCAGTAAGCCCCAGCCTCCACAGGAGCTGATGGATCTACTCGTCCTCCTGTATGAGTTTCAGAATCCCAGGCTGACTGTAGAGGTGCTGTCCTCAATCAAAAGCATTTGTCTAACCAATGTTCGGATGACTTCGCTCAAATGCTTCATATTGAGCTCAGTCCTCTCATGCGCGTCTGCAAGGTAGAGTTCATCTTTCACGATTTGAATAGGTTGTTCAGGACAACAAAATCTCTTTTTCCTCTCTAGAAAAACTGCTAAAATCAACTTGGATCTGAGTTCTGTGTTATAAATATTGATGGACATGTACATTATTTGTGAAAACTTGTTTGTAATTTTGCTTCAGACTCTCTTTGTTTATTGTTGGTGGCTGTAAAAGTGGGCTGTTTTTTGTTGTTTCTTTTCACAGTCATCACCTGGAGGAGCTGGACTTGTCCTCCTGCCTCCTCAACAATAACATGCTGCAGATGTTGGGCCCGGCTTTCAGGCATGCACACAGCCTCAAGTAAGCCCAAATGCGCAGGTCTATGTTTGGCACAATGCTTTAACAGCATGTGTGCTTTGGCATTTAAACAAAATGGAAACACTTCATTTCTATTAGAATTGTATGAGCCATCCTTACAGCTGTTTTGTGCTGTGTGTTATTAACAGTTATTGGTTATTTATGTCCTTCTTGTTGTTGATTTCAGTCTGCAGTTTAACAACTTGGGTCCTGATTCCTGCATCCTACTGAAAGACCTGCTTCTGGATCCCAAGACCTGCATTAGTTCGCTACAGTAAGACTCTCATGTCAGGGTTCAGTGAACGTCAAACGTTCAGAAATCCTCAAGCAAATGAAACTGATCGAAAAAAAACTTTTAGAAATTCTCACTCTGCAGTTTTTCTCATGAAAATGAGACAAAGCAGAAACAGCAGACAGGCTTATGTTTTTCTGGAAGACTCTTCACTTCTTGGCTTTTTTTAGTCCTGAACTTGGCAGGAAGTTATAGGCTCATAGTTTGTTTATTTTTGTTCTTTGCCAGTTTAGTACCCGTTCCTCAGTTCAATTTAATTGAGGAAAAAGACAAATATAAAAAATTGATCAGCCAGTGTTATTGGACATTTAAGGTTGATTTTCCTTTTGAAAATGTGCACAAAATTTCAGATATTGTCTGCAAAGAAAGTGTTAGCCAAAGTAAATATACATTTAAGTATATAAATTAGTATATTTATCTGGTTTCATGAATTAATAAGTCTATCAGTGGTTGTGTTTTTAATTTCCTGAGCTGGTCTCAGCATCTGGTCTTGCCTTCCAGGCTCTGTGATAACCCCCTGCTGGACTCTGGAGTCCGCATCCTGCTGGAGGCTCTGCCCCAGAACCAGTCTCTGATCCACCTGTCCCTAATGCACACCGGGCTGGGCAACAGCGGCGCTCTGGAGCTGGCTCAGAGACTGCAGCAGCACACGGGGCTGCAGGAGCTCAACGTGGCTTATAATGCCATCAGCGACGAGGCAGCAGTGCCTCTGGTTGATGCCTGCAGGGATCATCCCACCATCCACACCTTGCAGTACGTGTCTCCTCACTGCACGTAGGAGGGCTCACTGTACATGTCTCACACTCGCCGTCATTACAGCAAAGCATTGTGGGGCTTTTTTTGCGTAAATGTTTAGTGAGAGAAAGGATGAAATTAAATCCAACTAGAACTACTTATAAAGATGATTAGTGCAGTTACAGTTACTTTTAGTATCAGAAAATGCCACATAATCAACATCTGACCTTGTGACCTCATGCAGTTTAGCTGAAAAACATCTGGATCTCCTGAAAACCCACACACAACATTCATAAATGTTATCAGGATGTCAGTCTCTGAACATGTCTGTGTCGCTGTGCAGCTTGTATCTTAATCCCATCACTGATGAGGGGAAGCAGTCGCTGCACGGCCGGGGTGCAACTGGTAACCAAGGCAACAACCAACAAGTCAAAGTCCTGGCGTCCGTCACTGAAGGCTCGGACATCTCAGGTGGTTGGCACCCCATCCTCAGAGTGATACAGGAGAACGCTTCGTCCTGGGACCGCAAGCAGGTCAAGCAGCAGCTGAAGGTACGCAGTGCATCGTCCAGCTGCTCATCCCGGGACACTGAAACGTGGGAAAACACTTCTAGTTGTTCATCTTTTTGATTATTATGAAACTACACTCTGTCTTCACACAGATTTTAGCTTAGTATGACTGTTTTCATTCAAAAGTTCAACCATCGCCAGATATAAACGTAACATATTTGTTTAAAAAGTTGCGTTATTGATTCGGTTCAAAGCTGTGCAAGACAGCAGAACGGCACAAATGGGGGGTCATGACCTCAGGATATGATCAGAGCTGGTAGAAGACTGTTGGGATGACCAAAGAGCTAACAGAATTTCTTTTGACTGATCATCTAAAATCAGGGCAGTCATCAAAGGGAACACTTTTTAAATAACTTGGTTGGGATGAGGTCCAACATGCAACCTGGAGGTTAATTTTAGTCACTCAGAAAGCTCAGCTGACTGAAAACAGCCCACACAGTGGCTACAGTCCCATAGTTTGCCACCATGTGTGTGTGTTTGTGAATGTGTGTGAACGGCTGAATGACGGAGTTGAGAATGAGCATCAAGATGTTTCTTCACAGAGCGATGGTGTTATCCTACACCCACCCGGCATCGGTGTCACTATGCGCTCCGTTCTCGCTCTGAAGTGCTTTTCCTCTCCTCCTTGTGTGAAGGTTTTCCTCCAGGACCTGGAGTGGGGACGCGAGAAGCAAACAAGCTTCTGGAGGAGGCTTCACTTTCGCAAAGTGCAGAAAAAGGTCCAGGCGACTTTACAGCGTTTAGAGAAGGACTCTTCCTCCAAGACCAAGTAAACCTCAAGAGGGTTCAAAAGAGCTGTTATTTGCACATTAACATCTGTATTTTCTTTCAGATTAAAGGTGTAATATTATGTATTTGCCATGCACACAATGCCAATTTATATCTGTTGTGTTACATGACTGACTGCAGTTGAAATTGAGCCTCTATTCAACACTTCCTGCTCTTTCTAACTCGGCCTTCAGCAGGTCGTCACAGCATTTCTCCATTTGGCCTTTAACAACGTTTTGCCACCATTGCACTATGAAGCAACACGTCTGAACTCTGCAGATGTGCAGTTCCACCAGCTAACTGTGTATATTGACAGTATACACAGGATTTATTTAACAGCCAGGAGATGGCTTATACTTCAACTTCAACAACTGATTATAATTGAAAATGGCAAGAATTGTTTAATGCAAATGAAGTTTTAGTTTGATTTATGTACATTTTTCTGAACATTTTTAAGTGGAGAAAATCTGTGACATAGAAGAACTGGAGCTCAGGAGCATTCATAAGTCAGATCATTGGTTGTTTAGTTTGGAGGGTAAAGGTCAGAGTTGAATAGTAAAACTTCAGGCTGGATGTGAGGAATGATGCTATCGATGCTTTAATGGGTCTAATGTTTTTGCACGGCTTGATTCCTGGGATGTGATTGGAATGTGTGATAGACCTTGTATCTGTCAGTATGAATTAATATTTTTTTTTTATTCTTGAAGTGCCTTCACACATTTCTTGGTCATTTGTCATATCAATAAACTGATCCAACCAACTCAAGTTTATTTTGTGTTGCACATTTCAGCAGCAAAGCAGTTCAGACAGCTGACAGCCATCCATTATGAAACATTCCATTTTGTTAAACGCTGTCATGAACTTCACATGGAATATTCAGATTAATGTTTCACTTGGTGCTAATAAAAAGCATCTGAGCAGGAACGTTTTAGCCTGGATTTAAAGGAAAAACTGCAGTTTTGTTTTGAAGCTCGTTCCAGGTTTGTGTTGCATAGCAGCTGAATGCTTCCTCTTCATGTTTGGTTCTGGCTCTGGTGATCCAGAGATCCACAGCTCAAGTGGTCCAGTCTGTCCACAGGACAACTATTAGTCATCACTGCACAAATGTGGTCTGAGTGGGAGAGTGGCAAGAAGAGAAAGCTGTTAGAAGACCTGTAAAACGTCCAGTTTGCTCTGGTCAGACCAGAACAAAATTGCACTTTTTGGTCAAAAAGCAAAACGCTACGTTATGACGGAGAGCTAACACTGCACATCACTGCTCACTCTGAACACACCATCCCCACTGGTGAACATGGTGGTGGCAGCATCATGCTGTGGGGGGGTGCTTCTCTTCAGCAGGGACAGGGAAGATGAATGGAGCCAAAAACAGAGCAACGTGTGAAGAAAACCTGCTGGAGATGTGGGCGGAGCTTCAGCCTCCAGCAGGACAAACAGCAGGGCCATAAAGGGATGGTTTAAAACATGTTCATGTGATAAAACTAGACAAAAAATGAATATTTAAATGTTAGTCCTGAAAATATGAAACTTTAAAGGGGGTTAAATGGGACCATTGATGATGTTGCTGTGTGGCGCCAAAATAATGTTTAAAGTACAGTGTGAAAACTGCCAATGTCAGTGGTCGACACAATTAAATGGATACAAATATGAGCCAGGTGAGTAAATTGTCCTGCATGTTTCAGAAATGTCCTGCAGGAGACACTAACAGATGCTCCAGTCTGGCAGAGCTCAAAGGCTTTCTGTATGACTATGAAGGAGTTTTTGCTGCCAAGTCTAATCATTGTTTTGCTCTCACTGACACGTGAAAAAGTTGCTTCGAGTATCTATAACAGAATACCAACCAACCCTGGTAGAATATAAACATGTCAGGTGTCCCTCTAAGACCTTAAGGACGAAGAAAAAAGCTGTTTCAGCAACTTGATATAAAGCTAATCTGGAAATTGCTGCGCGGCTCTTTACAGTGATAAGCTTAATTTGGCTCTTAATGCTGAACTGGTTCCCCACCGCTGTGTTAGTCAGTACTTAACTAATTCAAGGATTGACTAACTCAGTGATTGTCTGGATGGATACTTTGTGTATCAAGTATTGGGTGCAACAATCAGTACTTTAGGTTGAAGGTACCTTTCTGCGGTACTGTAAAAAATTTGAAAACAATCCCGCAGCTTTCCACCATAAGGGCCCAGGCTGAGTTCACAATCATTTTCAAAGTGTTGGTCAATATTTAACCCAAGGATTTGTGAAGAAAGGAGTTACTATCTCACCTGTTGATTCTGAGTGTGTTGTGAACTTTGTCCTTTCACGGTTCCTCTTTATGAGCTGCTAAAAACAGAGAACTCCATGTCATCCTCCAAAGGTAGGCCGACTTTTCCTTCTTCCTTCTGCTTTACGTCGCCTTTGTGCTATTTATGCATTCTTCTGCAGACATTAGTTTTAATTATCAGCAATATTCTCTTCTAATACTTTCATGACTTTTTGGCAAGTTGCTAAAAATATGAGCATAGCACCAGCTGAAGCTACAAAAATGATCACAAATAGTAGTAGACACAGTACTGTCTCTGAGGTTTTTGCATTGTCATGATGTGAAACCATCTTTTTTGATTTTTAGTTAAAAAAACTATGAATCTGACAGCAGCACTAGAGGTTAAAGTCTTATGATGAGGCATTATTTACATCAAAATTTGATGTTTAGGCCGGAGCAACAAATGCACTGCAAAGGCCTTTTGTAATCACTAGATGTTCTTATTTATTTATATGGCTATGTATGTCCATAAAGTAACTAAATGCTGTCTTTTCTTTTTTATTAAAAACTCGAACACGGCCCTCTTAATATTTTAGGAAAACAATTTAAAAATCAGTTATCCAATGATGCCACTGCTTTCATGGACAGTATGAAAGGGTCATACTGTCCCTTTAATATTGGAACATTTAAAACATTTTTAAAAATGTAAACATTTTAAAGATTTTTACATCTTTAAAATTATTTTGATGTTTTCAAAAGAGTTTGTGAGTTCTTATGTACTCATCTGACTGAGATTTATGACATCCCAACTAAAACTTCTATCAAATATTAGGTTATATTTATTTCTGTAAATATGGGTGAAAATGAAAAACAAAATATATGGACACTGATAATCAATTTAGACGCAATTTATGATTGATTACTATCCAGCTTACTATTAATATTGTAAAATTTTGCACCCAGAATGTCAATTTATGATTCAACGTCTCCCTGTCAAACTTTCAGTTACACCAGCAAGTGTTATTGTTTTGGAAGATTTCATACAATCATCATTTTACATCGTACATTTCACCCATATGGAGTGACCGTTAGATCACTGTCATTGTTTGATAAGGACTGGATGACAAAAGATGTTTGGTCAGCAACACGCCAGTCGACAGATACATGGTTAACTTCTGTCTTATGATGCTTCCTGTTGTAAATACAAATAACCAAATCAAAATGCTTTTATTATTAATGCCATTCCTAAACGTGCTGCATTATGTTTGGGTCCTTGTTTACCAGAGTCTCACTGTCACTTCTCCTGTCCACCAGGACACCAGGATGTGATGGACTGCCCACGGTGAGTCCACAGATTATTCTTTGAATTATCCTCCACATCCTTCACTTTGCTGTTAATTCACTTTTTTTTTTAACAATAAAGGCTTCAGTAATTTGTCTTGTCAAGAAAAAGGCATTGGAGTTGTTTCTTTCGAAACTTTTTCGATATTCATTGTGTTCAGAGACCTGTCTGTGTCTGTGTTGGTATTGCTGTGAGCCTTCAGCCTTCAAACTCACTTCCATAATATTTGGCAGCGCAGCTCTCTTACAAATGTAGGACAGCAGTATTGGAGAAGTTCCTGTAAGACAGGTAAAATCATGATGGATGATATTCCACTGTCTTCTTCCAGAAGGTTCTCTCTCTATTTGCTGACACTTGGCGCTTTATAGAAAGCACTGTGTGCCATTTTATTTTTATGATGTGATTATTTCCTTTTGAACTAAATGGTTTCTTCAGTCCTGCTGACATCAGGGCATGAACGGCACATCATTTCATTAATGTTAATGAAATGAATCATTTCATTTATAAAGGGATAAAAGATGATGATGGCAGTAGGGCATCATCATCGTTTATGATGATGATGGCCTCCTGAAGCAGTATGTATTACAGTAAACTTGAAGAAGCCTCTGACTGAAGACACTCTGTTTTCTATGACGATCTCATAAACTGAATGCTCAGGGTTCTCCATCATTTTCTTCATTTTATGTAAATTACTTCTCTGCATCATCCTCCCAGTGGGTTTCACACTAGTACACAGAATAGAACCAGCCGTCTTTAAGAGCTTGTTGAGCCTACATATTATTACATATCAATAAATAAATCTACCAGTATTTGAAAATATTTTCAAAAATATTTTCTGTGACCCCTGTTGTTTTACCTGACCCAATTTCATCAAATATTTTTTATTTTAGTTTTACCTTCAACCCAAAGGAGGGGATTGATAATCCAGCTCTGATCATCACTGATGATTTAGGTGAGTGTTGTTGTGTTGTTTTGTTCTTTAATCACATTTCGGTGTGAGAGCAACGTTACTTACTCAACTGTATGTCCAGAACCTGACCTGTGCATGGTGCCCCACCTCTGTCAGCTGAAGCGTGTGGAGGGTCAGAGTTTTGGCTTTCACTTACACATGGAACAGAACAAGCATGGCATCGTAATCAGAGAAGTGGAGCCTTGGAGTCCTGCAGAGCACAGTGGACTGAGAGGCGGAGAGCGACTGCTGGAGGTCAATGAGACGTATGTGGGCAACATGGACTTCTCCAAGGTGAACCTACAGAAACTCATATGTCCTCCACAGATGATGGGGAATATATAATCAACATATTATATAATATACAGACACAATACATTGAGTCTGCAGGGTATGATGCTGGGAGATAAACGGTATAGAGATCTTTTCAGAACTTTTGTGTCGACCATGTTTCCATTCTTATGCTCACTAAAAGTCCTCACTACTTCTAACATTTTGTCATGATAAAATTTTCTCCTACTGAAGCAACAGCCTAAGAAAAATCTTAGAATTCCAGAAATTCTAAGATTGTTCCTGAAACGACGTCTCTAGGGTTCTTTGAGAGTACAGGCCCTGTTTTGTGTGTTCTTCAGTCCCGTCTATCATCCATTCCTTGGCTCTCTGTGAACTTATCCTTAGTGCTGACTCAAATGGCAATGTCCCAATATTTTTGAGTCTCAGGAGACGGATGAGTCGGCAGAGAGAGAAACAAGAGCGATAAGCGACATGGATGCTCTGTACACCACTTTCCTTCTTTAACCTCCAGTCCCCATCTTTCAGATCTCTATCAAAGGATGGGATAGATAGACAGGTAATCAGATAAAGATGAAGGGACTTCTCTGAAAAGATCTCAGTGCTCTTAGAATCGATAACATGTTGAGGGTTGAGTCATTATCCAAGCCAGAGCTCCATGTCCAATATCTTGTCTGTAAGCAGATTTTTGCTGTCATTTTCATTTTTTGTTTGCATTTGTTAGTCTGGTTAATCGTTTGTTTGTCTTTAGTTATCTGTGAATACTGTGTAGATTAGTTGGATTCAAGTTACAGGTCCAGGGGACTTTAGGACTCGTCCTCTGACAGGAACAAGTTACTGTACTAAGACAGCGATTAACTCGATTTTTATGCAAAAACAAGTCGTGGAAAATAACTTGTCAGACTGATAATTTGATTTTTGTAATCAATAGTAAAGTATATGTCAAGACATGCCATCATGTCTTGATGGCATATTGCAATATGTGAATTAGGAATATATCATTGTTATATTTGTTCCAGTGTTTTTGGAGCACAGCTCCACTAGGCCAAACCAGCTGATTATTTGAGTCAGCCAGTGGGTCCTGCTCTCCATCCTGTCATGTTCCCCATTCCCCAGTCTGTATGCAGTGGCTGTATGTAAGATATAAAGTGCATAATTGATGTATTTTCTTTCATCTTTCTCAGGTTGTGAGAAAGATCCAGTCATGTGGTTTAGACTTGTTTCTTCTGGTGCTGCGGAGGGAAGAGTATGAGCAGGTACTGCATGCTAATGATAAACTGTTAAAGAGCTTGTTGGATTGGATTACTGTGAAATAAAGGCCACTATAGCCGGAAAAACAAAATCGACTAATAAAAAATGTTAACATAACTTTTTTCTTTTACATACAAAAGTTCTGAACTTTGTTGCATGTTTCTAGTAGCTGATTAATCTGGCGCATAACCTATATCCACAAACTGTGATGGCTTCTTGGACCATGATGGGGGTCTGAACAGTCGCTTGTGGCTAGAACTCCATAACTTACCACAGGTTTCTCTCTGATATGTGTTATTTCACCCATCAAACTCCAATGGATGCTAGCAAGTTAATGAAGCTGTGTCCCAAAAGACAAAAACAACAACACAAACACAAACCAATATAGCACCGATTATTCTAATGAAGCCACAGAGTGAGAACAAGAATAAAGTCATCTGGGGCAGGAGATACTGCTCAGGTCTCCTCAGTGCCATATTTGAAGCAATCATGGGTTTGAAGAAGAGAGTGGACACACAAGCTTCCAAGCTTAAAGACAGTAGAGAAAAAACATGACAGAGCGGCCATGTTTGCATTCTTCTCAGGTTTGTAGGTTGTCTCTGAATGCATAAGAAAAGCAACAGAAAATTTGATGTTAGATTGTGTCTTTTGTACAGTGCATGTAAACGTGTTTTCAGCCAAGCTGTGTGATTGACTAAGTCCTTAGGAGGGTTGATTTAACTTCATTTAGCAAAAGCATAATTGGAATTGAAAAAACTATGTAGTTACTCATTACGTTATTGTCACTGCACAGTGTGTAACCTTCATTCTCCACTTTGTTGAATTCTCCCGTTGTGCCTTGTCAGGCAGTGGTCATGGATTTAGACCTACAGCAGCTTGCCAAGGCCACCAAAGGAGACGGGTGGACTCGCCCAAGACTGTGTCACATCACCAGACATCCAGACCACGGTCTGGGAATGACCATCACACCAATCACTGGTAACTTCCACTCACGTTTTGACAATTGTGTGTTTGTTGGCATCCCCAGATAACAACAAGCACACTTGGTGACCTTTGTGACCTTTGTTCTTCTGAGATGGTGCGAGGGTATTTATTTCAGTTGTCTTTTGCCTGTCCGTTGTCCCTTTGTCTTAAGCTGAACTAATGTTTCTTGCTTTGCTTATTATTGTGGTCTGTATTCAGAAACAGAAAAAACTTACTGTTATCCTACAGTAAGATTTTTATTAACATAATTTATAATTAAAATTCATATTAATCGGCTTGCCTCGACTTTCCTAGGACTCTGTTGCTTAAGGTTATTAGAGCATACGTACCATACAATGTGAGCGTCATGATAACAGCGTGGTTGTGTCAGAAGGTCAGAGGGGTCGATACATGGTGAACACGGTATCCGATGGTCCAGCAGAGAAAGCTGGTGTCCACTCTGGAGACATTTTAGTCTGGATCAATGGAGTCTCTGTGTCAGGGCTCACAACCACCAATCTCAACAGAATTGTAGGTACACCCTGCCAAGGTTGACTGGTTGACTACGAGTCTTCTGAGATTGTTTTAAGGTTGTGTGTTTGGTTCTCAGGTAAAGAAGAGTGGGAACTCGGTGACAGTGCTGGTTATTGACCGTGACAGTGAGTCCTGCTATCTCAGGCGCAGGATGCCCATTCTTCCTACGCTGGCAGAAAGCAGCAACCTTCCCTACTATGCCAATAACTTACATTTGCTGAAAAGACGTGATGGATTTGGTTTTTTGCTCAGACAAGAGAGAGTGGAAGCCCCACAAAAGATAGGTGAGTAACACAGGAAATAACAATCCACTCCTGCAATTTGTGCCAGAGATGAACATGAACTCACACATTTACAGAAACTCATACATTCAGCTGATGAAATAATCTCTGGATTTTTTTTGACTATCAATTTTTTCCTCACATTTTCCATCAGTCATTCTGATTTGACTCAGCTACTACAGAAAGCTACCAAAGAAATAACAAGACTGCTTTCAAGCTATAGTTACACAAATGAAACCCTCTATATAACATTTCTATATTCATGTAGAAATGTTCTAGGTACTTTCTGGTTTTGATATGTTTGCCTTCCATATGCTTGGTGCTAACTTTTTTTTAATATACTGCTGTAATCACTTCAAATCTTACTAAAACTGTTTAGTACAAACTGGCAAAAATGTTGTGTCTTAGTCATGATTGAGCAAACAACAAAGAAAACGGCACATTATTCATGTCGGTGACCTCAAACACTTCAGCCTGAGAAATTCACCAACATGATCAATGTACATCTAATTAACACCTGCTGTTCTTCATCCAAAAATGCTAGCTCATGTATTGAGGGAAGTGGATGTGGGGAGTGCAGCGGAGGAAGCAGGTATGGAGGATGGCGACCTGCTGCTGGCTGTGAATGGTGACCCTGTTGAGTCGTTGGAACACGAGGAGATTGTCAGACTGATAAGAAACAGTGGCGACAAAGTCACACTAACGTCTATGTCTGTACAAGGAAGAAAATATTACAGAGAGGTAGGTAAAATAATATTAAATATTGTTAAACAACTAGTATATTTAGTTAGGATTTGTCCTCTCTGTCAGTTAGGAGTACCTCCTCTCTTGTTCCATGAAGAGTATTCTCTCAACTGCAAGCAGAGACCAAGACCAGATTCTCCATGCAACAACACAATGAGCAATCAGGATGAACGGGATGCAGTCCACTGTGATCACTGTGGAAACAGAATCCCAAAGGTATGTCAACAGTAGCTGAAATATTTGTTTCTGAAGGGATGTTTGGGCCTTTGGCATGTTAGAGCTCCAGTGGCAGCTCATCTAAAGTTAACTGATCGAGTAAGCTTCGTAAACCAGAGATACCTCTGCAACATGTCAACCACTGACATGTTTTATACCTATAAAAGGAAAGTTTGCTCAAATGTTCTCAATTCCTTTCCACCAGCTTTTTGTACACGCCTCTATTTTGGCTAAATCATGTCCACATTTAGGTATTAAGCACTAGATATCTCTTTATTTTCAAAAGGTGCTAGATATCACTTAAAACTGATATCTAGTTTAAAGCGATCCAATATATTATGGCTGATATCACAGTTATTTACTTTTACTTTGTTTAAAATTACCCCAAATTATTTCAAAGTCCAGTTTTTTTTTCCAGTTAATTTTGTCAGTATTTTCTTTCCTTATCCTTTGGCTCTTTTTTGTTTTCTATGCTCTGGACTCATATTGATTTTGAGCAATTGTTCTTTTTTTATATTTTGCTCCTTTCTTGATGATCACTGGTATCATTGGCATCATTGTGTTATTCATATTAATTATTTGAAAAAAAAAAGTATGAGTGAATCATTTGTTGTTTTTCCAGCTATCAGAGGGAACAGAGGACGTTTTTCTGTGATCAGAAGGATGTGACCAAAGTCGATGAGCAGTTGGAGGAGGAACCTGGACGGGTCAGCAGAAGTCAATGAAAAGAAGAAGGCGTTAAATGAATCTTTGCAGTACAATCGTCTCGTTTAGTGGAGTAAATCTATGTTGTTTTCCAAAATCTTATTCATTAGAAAAAGATATTAAGTAGAAAAATAATCAAGGCCGATGTCAATTCTCATTATATACTGCATTTGTATAAAGTATGAACTGATCAACGACCTTTTAAACATCTGAACAAACATCTTATTTCTTGGCTCCAACAGTGTTGGAATTAGAAGATTTCTTTAAAATGTTAAAATGTGTTTTTCTTCATTTTAAGCGATTTTAACAATTGTTCCAGTGTTTCATCAAACACTGGATGAAATTTACATTAAAGCTGTAATGGTGTATCTGTATGTAAATGAACTTTGGAAACCCAGAAGTTTTTCTTATTATTGTGGCATGTGGCACAATAATGCAATATTGACCAAACCAAAACAAGAGAAGTCTGGTCGGATTTAACTACAGACTGAAAAGAAAGGAATATGTGTCTTCCTACTTGGTGTATGTAAACTTTTGGTTTCAACTGTAAAAAAATAAATCATGTATTTTATTTCTAGAACAGAGTCATGGAAAAGAAGAGATAGCATTGTTAAAAAGTCATATTTGTCTTCACCAGTATTTTCCAGAGGAAAATGTTTCTGTAGATATTACTTTCTAAACAGTTTTTAGACGCATTATTTAATGAACCGCAAATTGTATTGAAGGTATATCTGATTAAAACATCAAATATCAAAACTCTGATTGCAATGGTTCTATAACTGTTAATGAGGCCTGCCCATAGCAAAGCATAGGGACAGCAGTGACTGACTCGCTTTGCTAGTCTATCACTGCAAAGCAATAGGATGTAGAACAACAAGCTCCTATTGTTCTACAACCAATAAAATGTCCCTTTATTTATTTATTTTACGTCACCTTTAATGCGGCTCGTGCTTCTTCCTCCACCTTTATGGAGGGCTGAGCTCCCCTTTAGAACTACAATGATGGCTGAAGGTTAGAACTACAATGATGGTGGAACTCTCACTTAATAAAGAGGAGGGATGAGCAGAATGTTATAACTACTGACATGGCAGATCATTTTGGGCGTTACATAACTGGTTCAACCCAACCACTGGTACACATGGGATTAGTGTTGCCATTTAAAATGAAGCTTACTGAAATTTCAAAATAAAAGCCTCAATATTCCTCTCAGGTTTAAATTTTAAATTAGCCTGCATTATCTTTACCTCCCAGGTTACTGCGCTGAATGGAGGAAGTGAATGTAGGACAACATGCTAGTGATACCCAAAAGATGCATCAAACACCTGTGATAAAAAGGCAAAAATATTTTCAGGTGAAGGAAGGAAGGAACTCAACAGCACCACCCAGAAAAAAAATAAATTTTGTTCCTTAAAATGAATTTTTCTCACAGCTTCACAATGAAAATAAAATGACTTAAAAACAGCTTTGGACTTCTAAAAAATACATTTCAGTTGCTTAAAACTGTAACTAAATTATACTTTTTCACACAGTTGCCTGTAATGAAGCCCAGGCATAAATTCAAACTAGTAGCCTCTTGGTCTCACCTGCTCAGTCCATCACCTCATCACCATCCTCCTTCTTGGCCTGTTGACGTCGGTCTTCTTCTCATCTCCTACAATCATCAGGCTTTGCTTTGCTTCCTCCAAAGCTGTAGAGAAGTTCAAGTCCAGTCCTCGAGAGCTACCATCCTGCAACTTTCAGATGCATCCTTGCTCCAACACACCTGAGTCAAATAAATGGCTTGTTACCGGGCCTGTTCAGAGCTGGTTGATTGCTGGTGAGGGAGTTCAGCCATTTGATCACGGTCCGTTGGAGTAAGTGTCCTAACTCATTGGTTTTTGATCTTTAACCTTTAGGGAACAACCTTCTCTTGGTGTTCTCCAGATCCCTCATTTCATGCAACTGCAGGTCAAAACTTCCAGAGCACGAGAGAAGAACCTTCTTAAAGAACTGCCTCTACTTTTCTGGAGCTTAAGGAGTTGATTTTGGAAACACGACACGATTATGTTGTCGACAAACTCATGTTCTATGAAGCCAGTGTCCATTGAGCAGAACAGCCCAAGGTTTTCGTCATGTCCTTGAAAACCTTCTGGCTGAGGCTTGGAACCCATTTCTGCTCTATTTGAAATTCCTGGCTCTCAACTACGGCCCAGAGTTTGTCGACAAGACGTTCTTCAGTGTCTTTCAAGTCCTGAAGACAGCAAGACGTCTTAGACTGTCTGATGCCTCTACACATCAACTCCTTCACAAAAAGCCGTAATGTGCACTTTCTCTCATCCTCAGGTGCCACATCCTCGGGAATGTCTGTTAGTTTCTCAGAGGAAATACTCAGATTTTCCATTCCACCCTTCATCGGATCATAGCGATGATCTGTTGCACCAGAGAACGAGATCGTACACTGGCCTTTAGTAGCTCAATGGGGTCCTTCTTCAAAGGAGACATGACCTCTGATATCACATGTTTTAAGAAAAACACGTTAAATATCTCGGTCGTCTCTGACTGGAAGTCTCCCTCGATGCCCAGGGCCTGAGCAAAGGCCTGAGAAACAATGTTTCCAATTGCAGCTTTAAGGTCTCCATAATTGTATCGGCAGAACTTAATTGTCCCCAAAACCAAATCTGAAAAGAGCCGTGTTAAGAAGAACAACAGATATCCGGTCTCCTCTCTGATGTTTTCTTGTGGACGTCCTGATGCCAAATCTTCCCAGATTTCTTCAGAAATTTGGCAAATAAAATCTTCAATTGCAGGAATCGCGTAGGTTTTGACCAAAAACTGGAATTCCAATCTCATAAGATCCGTGAAAGTCATCTTGTTTGCTCAAACTACGATATGTTTCCAGTGGGACTGACTTGAAATATGGTAGAATTTTACTAAAAGGAGTTCTATATATGCCGCCCACGTGTGATGCAACAAGGCCATATGTGACATCACAAACGCATCAGCACAGTGCAGCGCTATGATGCAATCGGCCTCGAAATGGAGAGTTCTGACGATCAGTGCTACCTAGTCAGGTTATCCTCCCTACATCTAGATAGTTAAGTCTGTTGGTCTGCGCTACCTTTCCAAAACCGCTGCCATCATGTTTACATGCCAAATTAGTGTCAATGTTAAGTATAATAATCGGAAATCATTCTTTAAGTGACAGGACTTAAGCGGTCTTAGCAGTGATGGCATTTAGAAAAATATGTGAATGACAAAAACTTTTCTAAAAGCACCAGAATATTTTTTTAAAATACCTGCTTGTGTTAATGCACTAAAATCCTTAACACAACTTGTATGCATTTAATCAGTATATCCTACCTGTTTCATATGTGTGGGTAAGACCCTGTATCAGAATATTCTACCTTTTTAAAAAATATTTAAAATACTGAGGTAGTATACCAGATGCCATAGCGCTGTAATATATTTCTAACCGGCTGGTTTTTGGGGTCTGAGCAGCAAAGCGCAGTGAAGACCTATTGTATCTCCAGGAATTCTTGTTAATTCAATTTTCTGCAACAATATTGCATGTTTGGTGTCTAAATGTATTCAAAAACTCACCAAACTTTGCTCAAAATTGTCCCCAGCATGAAATTAAATGATTTTAATGTGTGAAAACTGCTCTACAGCGACCCCTAATGTGCGATAGGACAAACTGAACATCGTACCTGATGAGCGAATTGCTGGACCCACTTCAGTTTGCCTATCAGCCTAAACGGGGGTGGATGTTACCATTTTTCACTGCCTTTAATACCTTCAGCCCCAACAGTAGAAGATCCAGGGCTAGCTAGGTACGCGTTGCAGGAAAACCACATTGCTGTAGGAAATCACAGGCTGTACCAGGCAAGAACCAGGCTGAGGTACGATCCAGAGGCAATGCCATGACAGAACAGCAGGAACGGGTAGAAAAAAAAAAGGTCAGCAAAGTTATACACATTTTTTGTCAAACTAGTCAGTTGGAGAAACGGCAGCTAAGCGTTTCTCACATCCATTGGCTGGAGGGCCTTCAGTCACGTTCATGAGAGACAAGAACTAAATGGTGTTTAGTCTTTAAATTAACTTCTGAACTCATTGTTCAGGTAGAATATTGTGCAATTCTGAAATATTCTCTGGTAATTTATCAAGTAATGATCAGCAAACATTTTCAGAGCTGCATGGGCCCAAAAAATGAAAACATGAATAAAAAGAGGACAGTTATTTTCTATCAATTCCAATTCTCAATACTGAACCTTGAATCCAGCTGTTGTGGTGGAAACAGTGGCTTTTACTCCCTTCCTGTCACAGAGTGAAAACACTCAGGAAATGCTTGGAGAGCAGCACTTTGGAACAACTTGATTCAAATGTCAGAGAGGCAATAAAGCGAACAAACGTAGTAGCTTGAATAAACAGTCAGCTGTTTAATTATTCTCATCTCCATGAATTTAAAAAGGGATAAATAACTCAAGGTCAGTGAGATCAAGAGGTAGAGACCAAAACAGGGAACCCTTTATACATATTCACACAGTGTTGCTCCAAGAACATCATTAAAAACAATAACAAAAGACATATCCTTGGATATTTTTACATCTCTGTGGTATTTACATCATGTATTCTCTGCCTAATACTGTACTTACAAGATTTTAAAAAAATCTAAATATATAGATATACATTTGTAGATTTAAAAAATAAAATCAAACTCCAAAGCCTCTAAAATAGGCAGGCTAATACAGTTTCAATACAGTGATATTGATTAAACAGAGCCGCTTTTCTATTTACTATTAACACAGTTACTCAAAATGTGATGATCACATGCAAACCAATACTACATTACAACTGTAAAAGTATATTACATGTACGTTATATGAGAGTATTTGGAGTGAATACGCACTATATAAATAACATGAAACTGAATTATTTATTCCCTACAGTGATCTTTTGACAATATGGAAAACTATTATGGTGAAATCTTCACTCAAGTACTTGTCACTCATCAACAGTGATCTGCATGACTAGGATATATGGAGCTAATCTGCACGCAGCTCTTAATTACAACAGGTAGAATAAAGACCGATTCAGTACATCATGAGTACTTTCTGGTTCTGCAGCGTTAAGGAGTCTGGATTTATTTAGTATCTTTTTTTTACCTCATCAGTATTGGAGTCCGAATGGCAACATGAGCTGCCCATAGGGAAGCATCGACAAAAAAGAAATACAAACCTAAAACAGGTTTGACACCAAACATGACTTAGGAAAAACAGGAAGAACAGTCAACTGCAAAGTTACAGGACTGTAAAGAAGTGAAGCCAAGTTCACAGAGGACCACTGAGTTTGCTCAGTGGTCCCCTGCTCTTCAGCTGTTGCCAAGTAGAAAGCAGCTGGATTTAATCTCTTGGTTTTAAAGACTGTTCAACTATCCAAGCCCCTCGTTTAGTTCTAATGAGTGATGGGGTTAATAAAAAGCAGTAAGTACAATCCCAGATTGAAATTACTGACTTGTTGATTCATTCATTTAAAAGTTCATTTAATTTCCTCCCAAAGGATCAAAAACACCAACAGGGTTGTTAAAAGTATAGAATTGCATAATGAATTAAATGTGTAACACTCGATTTTCACATAATCAGTTATTCATTTCCAACCAGCGCAGAAACAACAGTAATGAAGTCCACTTCAACCCTGCACAGTGCTAAAGTTGCACTGCTCAGTGTTAACTTTTCAGAGTTGATTTTACTCTGATTAGAGTTAAATTGAGTTACACAGTAGACTTCATCAACATCAATTGTTAAAATATTTTCACTCTAGATACATAAGAGCGAAATGTATCTCGTATATCTGAGTGAAATGTACATAAATTTCTCTTATGCATCTCTTATGTACTGTTTTTATGTTTTTTTTGGTTTCATACCCAAGAGATTTAGAGAAAATCCTCATTTCTATTTTTGAAAGCAGTGAAGGTGGCTCTTGGTCTTGAAAAGTTCAGATTTTAAACCATTTTGTATAATGATGCATTTTCACACACTTTTTTAAGTGTCACTTTGGAAATGATCAAATCTGAATCCATAGCTTAAGGCGGCATAGTAACCCTAAAAGTTACAAACTACAGAGTTTAGAGATCTCACTCCTCTGGCCTATTTAAAGCTCAACGATCTCAAGAACGTCATGTTCCACCATCTACTTGATGGTGGAAGTGCAGGGGCTGGTTCGTGGAAAAGAATTTCCACTTGACGTAGATAAAGTCTAAATCTCAAAATGATTATAGAAGCCACAGTAAAAACCACTTAAGATTTTATTTTTCCTGTAAAAATCTGGGAAACCAGATTATGAATTTGTGACTCACTTCAACACAGAACTTTAGACATATTGGTTCAAGAACCAAGACATTAAATTGAGCTGCTCTCTCATCAAGCATCGCCACGGCTGTCAGGGACACGTGGGACAGGAAGGCAACAAGGTTTACACAAAATAATTTACATTGTTTAAAACCCTCCACGTTGTGATTGGTTGACGAATGAATGGGTTGCTGTGGGGCCGGGTGCAACGGCAACTCTGAGCCCCAGTTCTGCTTCCTCGGCTGGGCTCCTTCCTCATTAGCTCCTATATTTGATCCATGGCAAGCAGAAGGATTGATCATGTTCTTTCAAAGTGAAACGTCCACATTGAAATTCTTCTAGCACTGCTTCACAGTCATGTGACAAAGTTGTTGTCCTTCCTGATTTCCATTTTTCTTTTTTTTTTGCATCTTTGTCTGACTTCAAACCAAACAAATTTCAAAACAAGTCAAAGGCAACGCAAGCAACAACAAACAAAAGCATTTTTGAAATGTGTTTTGAAAGGGAAAACCATCCAAACCTTCCAGGCCCTTTGTGAAGAAATGACTGCTCTGCCCACTGACGCCTGGTTTATCACCGTTTCAATCAGGATCATTGTTACAATCAAGGCATCAACTTTGATCGTTCTTCAGTGCCTGACAAAGTGAAGTGCACCAAGTGATCCTCAAAAGCTAAACATCACGCAGAGAGCCGCAGAAATTCAGGAACAACAAGAAGAAAGAAAATAATTGAGATCAATCCATCTGAAAAGGGTTACGAAGCAGTTCTTAAAACCTTTGAGCTCCAGCGAGCCGCCATCCACTCAGCGGTGAGGCCAGCCGACCAAATTTACCCCAAGAGCACAAAAGACTCAACAACATCCAAACAACTGCAGGCCTCGCTTGCCACACATAAGGTCAGAGGTCATGCTTCCATCATGAAAAAAAAAATAAAAAAGACTGGGCAAAAAGGGCCTGCCTGGCAGAGTTCCCCAATGAAAACCACTGCTGGGCAAAAGGAACATTAAGAATGGTCTTTGAAACATTCTGTGGAGTTATGAGACAAAAAGTAAAAACCTCTTTTCAGATGTGCTAACGTAACACTGCATGTCAGAAAGAGAACAGTAAAGCATGGCGGTGGCAGTGTGATGCTCCAGGGCCGTTTTTGCTGCTTCAGGATCTGGTCAGCCTGCTGGGATAAATGGAACCCAGCAAGTTTACCAAAACATCCTGAAGGAGGAAGTCAGGCCATCTGAAGCTGAAACCAACTGTGGTTCTGCAGCAGGACAGGGATCCACAACAGAACAGCAGGAACACGTCTGATTGGCTGAAGAAAAACTAAATGAAGACCATCGATGGTCAATGTGACTGAACTAGAACAATTCTGCATTATTAATGTGTGGCTCAAAATTCCTCCACAGCTGGAAAAACTCATCACAGATTATTGCAAATGCTTGACTGCAGCTGATTTCCCCTTTTTAAGGGGAATTCATTTTTTTTCATAAAGGGCAAATTAAGGTTTGGATTTTTCCTGGCTTAATAATGGCCACCATTTGAAAACGGCATTTTGTGTTTTGTGTTTCGACGTTTTGAAACACTTGAATGTCAAATATTTTTTGAAAAATAAAAAATGAAATCAGGAAAGAGGCAAATCCTTTTTCACACCACTCTATAGATATTGCTTTTCTGCAGAAGTTTGCTGACATGCACTTCAACTACATTTACAATCACAAAGATTCAATCTTTAAGGCCACAAATTGACAAAGCAAATGTGTTTTATTCCAACCTGATCCCAACAGAGCATGTCGGAAACAACAGGGCTTTGGGTTTTAGGGGCTGATCAGTGAGATCTGTGTTTCTTCACACACATCACAGCTTTTAAAGGAGCGCTAGATGTTTTAGAGGAACGACAGACTGAATTGATTCCAAAGAATGTTACCATTATAACCAGGCCAATGATTCAACACATGAATTCATAGAAATCACTCAGAACATTATGATCAGGTAGAGGTCCGAAAATGCTCATAGGATTCAGACTGCAGATTATTCTGGGGATACATGAATTCTTTGCCACAACCAAAATGTTCTTCACAAAGAGTAACTCAAATCCTGTAAATGCAGTGGTTCCAACCCAGAACCTTTCCCCGGGCAAGAAACCCTTTGTTGAGGTGTGGGTCACTAGGAGTTAAAAATGAACATGTGCAAACAAAAAAGCAGGAAATATTTGATGAAGCCATATATTCTTCCCAACATATAAAGTCTCCACTGAGACATTTAGAAATTAAATGCAAGATCTGAACAAAATATGCTGTTCAATCAAGTTTCAGCACAAAACCAGGCTTTGTGTGAATCCTAACACAGAAATTTTGAAAGTGTTTGAAAAAAGTTCTGCTGTATTTTTTATTTACTTCTGACGCGATTCAAATGTCCAGTAAATGTAGCTGGACTCCACATGTTGAGTGTTATTCAGCGCCATACCTCTATCATTAGCAGCTTTACTTCAAAGTCTAACTTTCCATTAGAAATATTACAGCCAAGATCAGCTAAATATTCTGCAAAGTGATTGAAACGCATCAATACTTGTTGCATTAAAACATTGTTATATTTTAAAAACAAATTACATGAACCAAATAAAACAATTTCTTCTTTAATTGCCTGTTTTTTTTTTTTCAACTTTCTTTAAATTCACAAGTTTCCATACATTTACTTGAAATCAGTGATGAATGTCTTTTAAACTTTTACGCTGCAGATGGAAACTTCTGGTTTAATATGCAAGAGCAGGAGCCACTGGGTTTGACAGTGAAAGGACTGAGAGGCTCAAAGGGAAAGAAAAGGCTGGGAACCACTGCTCCATCAGAATCTGAGCACCCGAACAGAAGGAAGGAAGTGACCGCGCAACAATGGCTTGATGGCAGAATCTTTACAATTCCTTCAACTGAAACCACTTGGAGCATCAGGAGCATCCTTCTATGAAATGTACGCTGATCCTTCTACATTTTTGCATAAAGTGAAAACTGTGCAGAAAGCATGTACTGTTTGTACACAGGGCCCACTGATTACCTCACTGCATAATTCCTGCTCGAGGCTCCAAATCTTTGGTAAATTAAATATTTCATGAGGAAAAAAAAACAAAAGAAAAACTTCCAACAACCAAAGTTTAAACACTTTCCACATCTCAAACAGCATGTTGTTGTTGTGTTTTGCAAAACTCGGGGTATCTGTTCATTCTACAGACACTTTTACAGTTGATTGTCTGGATATGAAGCAACGTGGGATCTAAAGAACCATTGCAACATTGCTGGTTCATGTTATAACAGGAATATGCCAAAGTGTACGGTTTGCAATAAATTTAAGTAGTTTACATCTGGCAAAAACAACAAAAAAATCTATACATCTTTGCAGGTATTGGGTACGATCATCAACAATTGTACTGTGTTTTCTAAAGATTTTATTGTCTACTCAGTAACTAATACATTAGTACACCTTCAACATTTGTTCTATCAAGCTGCTGTCCCATCCATTTGTACATCAACACTTCAAATCCAAAAGGTATCAGTCGTTTTCTCCATGTGTCCACTTGGCTTGAATAGCTCAGAGCCGCGAGTTCTTCACTCCAGTGAAATGCTACGCAATTATTAGGTGCTTTCGGGTTCCAACGGGTCAGCTGGGGAAAAGGATGGTGCACAGCAGCATCTATTCCCACACAAGCGGAGATGGAGGCATTTCAGAGGGTTGAGCTACTGTGGAGCTGTTTGGAAGCAGGCCGACAGATTAATCAGTGGGGAGCATTCATTTGTTCATTGGCTTAGTTACAATACGATTATTCATGTCATAATAGTTTAACACACGAGGTTCATGTCAATAGTTTAACCAGAAACTTAATGGAACAGAAATCAATACTATAGGCAGTTAAAAACAAGCGAGGTCGACGTCCACGCAATTCCACGAGGAAAGTTTTGGTTCCACAGCAGCATGTTTCAATGAGGGGCAAAACACCAGACGACAGGGACAGGTTGAACACTTTGCCCATGTTTAGCCCAGATTGACCATAACAGTCCATCTGGACCGTTGCCATGGTTATTCAGACATGGTCATAGCCTTTTAGGTATTTATACAAATTTACATATGTGTTCATGGGTGGAGGCGGGGCAGTCTATGTGGCAGCTGCAGCTGCACATGGTTTTATACATGTGAAATGTTTCTCTACAACTTTTAGAGTGAACCCTGCACACATGTTAATACATCATGTATGTTGTTGATGAGGAAACAACATAACATGATATAAAGCTAAAAAGTCAATTTTACATAATACTGCCCCTTTAAGTTTTTAAGCTGAAACAGGAAGATTTAGAGCCAGACTGACAGACTCTTCAGATGGTCACCCATCTTGACAAAAAGCAACCACAAAGCGTGATGTTTGGTCCGGTATGATTTTTTGGTGATTCAGCTTTTTTTTTGTTACTAAACATTACATCACTAACAGGCTTTAGTGATGCTTTCTATACCTGCTGTTGTTCTCTAACTGAGTGTCCAAGCAATTAACATGTTTGCTGTGACTTCATTACTTTATGAGTAACAGCAGGCAGATGTAGCAGCTGAATGTACAGCAGTCATGAAGGCGCCATTATCAGTTCCAGAAAGCCTACACTGACCTCTACTGGCAAAAACCTGAAATTACATCGATAGAACACAGCTTGATTTATTAGAAAGCAGTTTGGATATGAATGTCTCCAGGCAGATGTATTAAAAAATATATATTATTTTCTCTGCTCTATAGGTAATTGTTGACCAGCCTAATAAAACCATCCATTTGTTTGTTATTTGTTGTGACCTAGAGGGAAGTTTCTGAGCAAAAAATAAGAGAACCAACAGAAAGGGACTGATGTCAAAGTCAAGACTATTATTCTGGAGTCAGGAGGTTTGATGGTTACTACCAATGATTTGAATTGTTATGCTGGCAGCCTACAGGACGTTTGAGCACAAGCAGAGGTTTCAGTCTGCAGTGTACAAGCATTTAAATCAGAAAGTTTTTCAAAGGGAAGCAGAACACATTAAGAAGCAGGAGTTGTGATGGGAGACACGGCAGTAGACTTTCTAAATGACAAAATCTCTAGGTACACCTGCAGATAAAGTGAAAATACAGTAGACACTTCTAAATGTCAGGTATCAGTTTCTCTTAGCACCATTTCTTTGGCAGACAGTTCATAATACTTTAAGCACATTCACAGTTTGTTTGGCTTGTTTGAAGGAGCTAAAGACAATGAATGAAAACACTCCAATGAAGGCCTTCTGTTGAACGTCGCCTGATGACTGCATGTAGTGAGAACATGTCTCCTTACCTGATGAAGCTTTTGAAAGCAGCTGACTGAGGGTTTATGCAGAGCGGCACCCGACTCCCCTTCTGCTGTTCCAAAATGAACTGATGGATGATCTCTATGCGGGGGAAAAACAACTTTTCATTTATCCAAATTCATGCTCCCGTTTCAAATTCCTTCAGAAGCATTTCAGATCAAATAAAAATGATAATGTGTGTCATTTCATCTAAAACAAAACAAGAAAATGTTTCTCTGACATCTTCAACAGAGGACAGATTCCTTGTACTTTTTTTTTTTGCTCATCTGCCCAACAAATGTTTATACATTGATGTTGTCCAATACCACCAAAATATGAGACTGCAAAGAGCAAAGAAAGCTCACCTTTGACCTGCCTCACAGAGGTCAGGTTTTTCTCAAAACCATCGTCAAACTTGGAGTTGGTGATTGGTTCAAAGTCACTGGTGTAAACACGGCCGGAGGACGTGGTGTAGCAGCATTTGCACATACATGTGTGGTAGCGCAGTCGACCCTCGTCTAGGTAAGGGTGAGCCAAAGCGTCCTTGGCAGAAATCCTCTTAGACTAGAAACCACATGCAACAGATAGATGGTTTGACAGATGGCTTAGTTGAATTTCATTGAAGACATTGGCTTTTGAAGGACTTGCATTTTCTGACAGAGTGCTGTTCACCTTGACCATTTTCAGATTGGTCCTTCTCTCTCAATAAAAACACTTGAACATCACAGAGGAAGAAGAAACTTTTTTGGGAACCAACATGTGAATGAAGGACTGCACAGCGTTCTTATCTGGTCGGGATCCAGATAAGAACTGCAGTAACAAACCCCGACTCAGATATTCACAGGAAAACTGTACCTTCTACAGCATAGGCTGGAAAATTCACCTCCATTATGATGGAGTGGTACGAATGGGCTTCAGATCATGTGAAAGCTAAGAGCTAATCCCTCAGCTTTCACATGATCAGCCTCAACCAATGAAATAAGAATGAAACAATCAACCACCTCCCAAAAAAAATGAAGCAATGAAAGCAGTACATTGGATGATTTTCCTCAAGATTCTTTGAGGTGAGTGAAAATATATGCACAGGGGCGGCTTTACTCTGATGCTCATCTCTCTGCTTGGCAAATTCCAAATAAAGCACGTAGACAGCATGCTTACCGTTTGGTTAAAAAAAACATTAATTTATGTCTCATGATTAAATGAATAATCTTTTGCTGTCTTGTACAGCCCATGTGTGAACGTGCTTCAATTCCAGTAGGGAACGGAGACCTTCTGGCTGCACAGCCCACCACCACCGTTTCAGAAGGTCCTGGAGGAAACCCTGGACTCAGTGAAAACATCTGAACAGGTAATGAACAAGGAATGACTTACTGGATCGAACACCAGCATCCTGCATAACAGATGAACTGCTTCGTGGGTTGCCTGGCTAGACAGCGTGTACAGAACAGGGAGGGACGGCTGCAGGAACAAACACATTGAAAGAAGAACCAGTTCAGTGGCTCCTGAATAAACAACCAAAAAAAAGTTGTGCGCCATGCTTCCTGGAGACCCAGCACCTTTACATTTAAATCTAACAAATTTATATATTTTTAGATAAAGAATTTCAATCATAATCAAGGAGTTCTGGATACTGTTCTAGTTTGAGAAAAAAAAACTTCTATAATGTCTTAATGTCATGACCTCAATACAATCACTAAGAACTACAAATTAAAGATCTAAAATAAAAGCAAGGGACACAGAGGCCAAAGAACTGTTGGTCCCTTCCCTACCCCAATGCATTATGGGTTTTCCTTCCTAATGCAATGATGGCCTACATGATGTCTTTTTTAAGTCACATCAGATCATTGAAACTCCAGACTGATCACCTGCTTATGAGTTCCTCTGAGAATGTGCGCCCGTGCGCCTTCACATGCCGTCCTCATTGCCTCCATAGAAGGCGTCCCCAGTAGGTCAGTGATTAAATCCAGCTAAACACAGAAAAAAATCCATTTCAGAAATGCCTCCAAATGTGAGTCAACATGGACGGTTTGTCTCCAAGAACACCTCTTCAATCAGCAGCTGGCCAAGAATAAGAGCAAGTGTGAAAACTACAGCGGCTTCCAGGCCTCACTCACACATAGGCATGTGGCTCTGTTCTCATTTTTCGTTCTGCTCCCAAATGCCGACATTGGCAGAGGAAGGAGTTACCTGCTGAATGGGACTCTGAGCTTGGAAGAGGATGCGCCGACCCAGCAGCTCTGCGAAGATGCAGCCCACAGACCAAATATCGATGGAGTTTGAGTAGTGCCGGCTGCCCATAAGGATCTCTGGTGCTCTGTAGTACTGCGTCACCACTTCCTGAGTCATGTGCCGGGACTCATCCAACTCCTCCACACGGGCCAGCCCAAAATCACAGATCTAAACACATCCACAGAGACGTTACCATTAAGAGCTCTTACGTGTTTTCAATCTATATTCGTCTTGCTGTTTGTGCTCCCAGGACCTTCATGCTTCTTTTTCTGAGAGCAGAAAGTCTTTGTTCTTCACATGGCGCCAAGTTGAAGATGGAACAAACATATCCGCTATTACTCGCTCAATTTTGAAGAACTTCTCTGGGGTTTTTTTTTTTTTTCAATTCTTGTTGATTTTGCATTTTACTATGCAGACAATTTCTTCACCCAATTTATTCGTTAGGAATGAACAGCTATCCTCTTGCATGTTATTTTCTCTCTCTCTGCCCTACAGTTTCTCCAAATAAGCCCATGTTGCTCTGCGTCATGAAGCCTGTGACATCACACTTCAACAACAAACGTCGATCAGTTCAACAGAGTTTCTGACAGAAACTGAACTGTTACAGCTCAAATCCAGCGAGCGCTGAAGCTGGGACATTTTCTAAAATGCAACAGAAGAATGTTACATTTTTATTTCTGTCTATTTTAGATTATGTTCTTCTAGACAAGCAAACTAGATTGAATTTGACAAATCCATTGTCAAATTCGACGTTTGTGAAGCATCTATTTAATTATAATTTCTAAACACACTTGATGGGAGTATGCTGCCGTTTTTCTGTCTTAAAGAGTAAAGACATGAAGCAGTTTCTGATTTGGAGGAGAATCGATGCTGTGTGGCGCTTCTGAGTCATATTTAAAGTGACTGGGATTCAAAGATACATCAACACAGAAATGGGAAACATTTTAAAACCTTCTGACAACACAGAATGAAAACTAAGCAGAAACAAACTACTTTATTTCTTTCAGGAATGTTGATCAAACACTTGCTATACAGATTCTGTTTGGGTTTAGTTCTATTGCTGATGACATAAATGGTCGCCAAGCAACCATTTTCCCACACACCTTGAGCACACAGTTGCTGTTGACCAGGAGGTTGCCAGGTTTGATGTCTCGGTGCAGAATTCCAGCAGAGTGTAGGTATTTAAGTCCTGCAGGTAAGAAACCAAAACCATTTAGTAGTTGAAAACAGTTCTGGAATCATTCTAATAACCAACTCCAGTCCTTCACCGACTGGTTTGAAAGCCTCGACTTTTACGGTCAGTTGATAGAAGATCAGCACCACATTCACTACATACTGAACAAGAACAAGCCTCATCACATCAAGTCTACAATACTTTGAATTAGAGATGCACAATATTGGATTTTTGATAGCTATCCGATATGCTGATATACTGAAACTCATTTGGTCGATAACCGATACTGATATTTTTTTTCTACACCTATTTACTGGAGCTATTTGGCTTCCTCTACTATGGAGTTAAAATACTCCTTTATCTTTGTCAGTTTAGCCTGCTGCTACCAAATGCAAATGCTAAAAAGGAGGACAAAAATGTTGAGCAACTTGAATTCTGTTTAATGTCAAATTTATTTATGAAATTTGCTCTAAAACAATACAACACCCAGAGTAAATTTGACGTGCGGCGCTGCAGACATCGTCTGGTTTGTCATATTAAAACAACTTTTATATTGGTGAGTTATTTTGACAGAATGGCCGATGTCCGATATTAAATTTTACAGCTAATATCGGCTAATACCGATACCGTGCCCATAATATCATGCATCTCTACTTAGAATCACAGATTCATATACGGTGCCTGATACTTGATCTGTAAGTTTGATTCTTAGGGGGAAAAGTGAAGAAGAAGAAAAAAATGGATGTTATACATTGTAATATTTATTAATAAAGGCTCCCAAAAAAAATTAAGTGAAACTCAATTATAAACTCATTACACAGTGAAATAAAATGAAGTTATATTTCTGGCCTTTTTTTTTTTTTTTTTTTTTTTTATTGGCTCTAGTGGCCTTTATTTAACAGTGAATGGCCAGGAAAGAGGGAGAAGACATGCGGCAAAGGTCTCTAGGCAGGGAATCGAACCCGGGACAGCCGCGGCGAGGACCAAGGCCTCCGCATGTGGGCCGTGCCAAACCCCTGCGCCACCACAACACCCTTATTTCTGGTCATTTTGATTACTGTGTTTTACAGATAATGACACCAAAATTCTGTGCCTCAGAAATTATTAGATTATTGCATAATCTCAATAAAGATGTATATCTCATACAGAAATTTGAGGCTTCGTTTCTTTGACCTCAGTTCCTGGTTGGGGCTCCTTTAGTATGAATTACTGCATCAGTGCGGTGTGACGCAGAGCTGATCAGCCAGTGGCTCGGAGGAGGTGGGATGGCCGCCCACATGGCCTTCATAGTCACCTCTAAGTTATCTGCATCATTGGATCTGGTGTCTCATCTTCCTCTTCACAGCTCATAGAGGACCTCTATGAGGTGCTGAACCCCATCAGAGGTGCTATGGTTCATTTTAGTAATCATCATGCAGCTTGTTAGCAGAGGGATGCATAAAGGGCTCTGGCAGAAAACCCAGCTGACCAACATTTGCAGAAGACATGGAACCCCATTCCACCTGCCTGCCTGTGAAGGAGGAGGAGCTTTTTGGTTTTAGTTTAGTTATTTTATGTAACTAGCTTTGGTAGTTATTTTTAATATTCTCTGCCTTCACAGCTGGATTGCATCAAAATTAAGACTCCAGGGATTTTTGCCTTATTTTCTCACTCACGAGCTAGAAAGGAACAAGACGCCTCTTGTCTCCACAAAGGTTCTATGACAAACTACTGCAGAAATTAGCAGTGATGGAAATGAAGATTAATTGACGTGGAGCGGGAAAGTCAACACTGGATACGGAAACAAGACTTTACCGATGATTCAAAAGAGTGAAAGATCTGATAAACAGTTGAGAAGCTGAACTCTCTCCCTGCTAGGCCAAGGGACAAATCCATTTCTCCAACCCATGGAAGACGTTTAACAGAGTGAACGTCACACTGAGACGACACAAACTGGCCAGTCTTATGGAGGACTGACAATTCAGACCCTTCACCAGGGAAAAGCTGCAGCAAGCCATAGTCAAAACAAGCAGCAGCATTCTATCTGGGAACACAATGTATCCAATATTTTACTTTTCACATCATCTTAATTTTTAGACACTGAATTTTGGGTTTTCATCAACTGTAAGCCATAATCATAAAATAACAAGAAATAAAGGCTTAAAATGTTTCACCAACAGATCGATAAAAGGAGTTTCACTTCATGAAAATGGTGACAAAAATAAAAAAGGTTCAACGTTTCACAATATTCTAATTTTTGGGCACGTACCTGCACGAGTCACTGAAAAATCCAAAGTTACTGGGGTTTTTTTTGGTGTGTTGCAGTAGGATTCTACGGAGCCCCTAAGGGGACATAGAGAGAGAAAAAAATCCCGACTTACTTTCTGGAGAGGCCGAGAAATGGAAAAAAAAAAAAAAAAAAGTCAGGATCTCGGGATCTCCAGAAAGTAAGTCGGAATTTTTTTTTTTGCCTCTCCATGTCCCCTTAGGCGCTCCGTAGGATTCATCCCATTTCTTGTTTCAGTAAATTCCCTCCTAACCCTACTGCTGCAAGAACACCAAGATGATAAAACAAAATGAGCACTTACCCCGTAGAATCTGATACAGAAAAACTTTGGCATGGTCTGAGCTCAGAGGCTGTGGCGATACAATGATCTTATGGAGGTCACTTTGCATAAGTTCAGTCACAACATAGCTGAACGTTGGGAGATTAAGGTTGAAAACTAAAACATGAATGAACACTAATTCAACAACGCTGTTATGGTTCAGTTGTAGTTTGTGTGTTCAGAAAGATGTGGTTGGACTGCAGTGTCAGCAGCAGCAGCTCCTGGTCTCCAAAGTTCCAAAACTGATGACGTTTTCACGCAGAAGAAAACTGAGCTACATCTGACTTTTTACGTTTTCCAGTATGAATTTATAAAAATACAAAAACTTTGTCCATCTCAAATATTTCCAAGGCTTTTTGGCTTATTTTGATTTTAATTTCTGTATTAAAGCACAGGCCAATCTATAATAGCAAACAGCTAAGGAGCTGTGGCAAGTGCATGTTATTATATTATATGTACTAGCATATATACATGAAAAGTATTATTCAACCCCCTGAATGTTTTGCCTTTGATGAGCAACAAAATTCAGCCATTTTAACAGACAGTGCATTTGGCGAATCTTCCAATTGTCCATTAGTCCAGTTCAGTACGAGTCCAGCAGCAAGTCTTTAAAACTAGACCTAAAACCGACTCTTCACAAAGAAGTTAAAGTCACTATTTGGTGGCGAATAGCTAAAGGATTTCCTTTAGGCTGATCAATACATCATGTTAGTCAAGGGTTAGTGGATAAGCCTCAGATTCTTCTGGGGCAGGGATAAAATGATGTCATCAAACTACCACACCAATGATCACTGATGATGCCCAAAAACAGTGCAGATCGGATGATCAGTACAGCTATATATAGAGACATGGCTGCTGAAATAATCTAGGGATGCACTGGAGTCAAACCAATATAATTCTATTGGCCTTTTCAGAGGTCAACAAAGGTCATTTATATCCAGTTTGTGTAAATTGAATGAGGCATATGTGATTTAGAGCCAACAGTATGCAAATGGAAAGGGATTGGAATTTGCCATTGTGCTACACCCACATGGCCCAGACACGCAGAGCTGCGCCGGATCTGCTAATGGAAAATGAATCTGGTTGGGGCGGACTGGGACCAAACTGGTTAAAGGTGTTCGAGTGGAAAAGCGCCAAAAGGCACTGAACATCTCCCAGCCTGGTAAACCAGCTCCCACTCTGTGCTTCGCTTCGTACAGAAGGTCTGGATCCTATTGAGAAACAGCTGCTTCCTAGAGGTGTGGAGTCTGTTGTAGTTCTAAATTTTACCCAATGACTAACATTTGCTCAGTTTGACACATTACATTCATCAAACTGTAATGAAGTTACAGTTCCATGAAGTTTACCAGAAAGTTTCTGCACTGTAAATCACCACCTCCTGGAGTTCAGTTAGAATACAGCAAGTATTCAGAAAGTATTCCAAAGCATTTAGTATTTAGAATCCTTTACATTTTTCACTGTTTCATTGCAGTCATTTGCTAAAATCAAAACGGCTCATACTATTTCTCATGAATCCAAAAAATACAAAATTTTGCAAATTTATGAAGGAAAAAAAAGAATGTTTTTCTTTATGGCTTATTTGGGATATTATAATTTAATATACTCTTTGAGTTGCAATTGTTACCTCAATAGAGAACATATCCCATGGTGCTTCAGAAGCAGAAAAAGAAGAGTTTAATTAGAAGAAAATATGGAGGGCTTCTTCCAAGACCCTGCCTTATATCATCACAAATCTATGATTCCTTCATCCTTTTTTTAATTCACTAAAATTAATTTGAATTCATCTGGCTCCTTCTCATCCCTGGATTAGTGAGATATGCAACAGAAACTTTGCGTAGTGACTGGAGGCAGAGGTGCTTCTACTAAATTATTTATTAATTCAGTCACTTATTTTATCCATTTTTATGTAATGGACAGTATTTTGTACAAATCAGTTTTTAATTTAACGTTAAAGGGCTTTTTTGGTCAAATATTTCTGTCGCACCAAATCTTGTTCAATTACTGATCAGTAAAAACAACAAGATGGTGAAGCATCCAAGGGGGTGAATACTTTCTATAGGCACCGTGTTTACCGTTTTGCTAAAATGATAACGAGAAGTGGAGCTACTTGAACAATATTAATCTAAATCACATACAAACACTAGCTGCGTGCCCGTTAACCATAAAATTGAGTAAATTGAAATTAAGAGAATGCATGTTCTGGATGAAAACCTGACCAAATTTGAAATAACCAAATAAGTTTTTGTTCTAAAGACAAAAACTTTTTATTTTTTGCATGTATCGAAATAGATGTGTTGTGCAAAACTGCGATGGAAACACTTTTTATTCACGAGATCAACAGCCAGATGTCACTACTGGCGAAAACGAAGACGACAGGAAGTGGTACGAAGATGACTTTGTGTTTGTTTTGCTCAGACAGTGTGCAGCTGGTTCCACCAAAGCTCTCACAGCACAGAGCTGATAAAAAAATGGTCCATAGCTCTTCTGTAAAATTGCCAATTACACTTTCCCCAAACTGACAGATACGAAGCCGTTCCCAAGTATAAGGCGACTGTCGCGCCAACCCCTGAATAAAACGCCGACATCGCTTCTGATGGCCGACAGATGAGCGCTACCACCATGGCTGCATTCTGAGTAGTTTATGTCACTGTTTACATTTGTTGATGCCATGATTTTTTATTTTATTTCTTATTTAATAGAAAGACTGTATTATCAATCTTTAAGTGAATTAAAAGCATAAAGGATACATTTCTTCAAAGTAGTCGATGTGTGGAGGCTGCAGGATGTCCAAAGCAGAAAGTACCTGAGGACACACAACGTTTGTCATGTTACGAATCCATTTTTTGTTTCTTCCATGTAAAATCACAAATGTCTGGCTGTAAAATTTAAGACAAACGTGCACTTACATTTTCATGTTTGAAGAAACACAACATCTTCAGTTCCCGAAAGACCCGTTTGCAAGAAACAAGATTCTGGAAGACATTGGGCATCTTTTTGAGAGCCACTCGCTTTCCGTCTCTGGGATCCGTCACCGACCTTAAAGCAGAGGATATAGAACATCAGACAGACGGTTATCAGGAGAACGTTAATATCTATCCATCCATCCATTTTCTATACACTCTTGTCTCTTAGTGGAGTCGGGAGGTGCTGGTGTCTATCTCCAGCTAACGTTCTGGGCGAGAGGCGGGGTCACCCTGGACAGGTCACCAGTCTGTCGCAGGGCAACACACAGACAGACATGACAACCATGCACACACACACTCACACCTAGGGACAATTTAGAGAGACCAATTAACCTGACAGTCATGTTTTTGGACTGTGGGAGGAAGCCGGAGTACCCGGAGAGAACCCACCATGCACAGGGAGAACATGCAAACTCCATGCAGAATCGAACCCAGAACCTTGCTGCAAGGCAACAGTGCTACCAACTGCACCACTGTGCAGCCCACTTTAATATGCATTGTTCATAAATAAAAACAAAACATTTATGAAATCAACACGATAAGGATAAATGATCCTCTATGAGGAGCTCCACCTCTCCACAGTGTGAAGACCCAGAAATACAATCAACTATCATTGCAAATGTACAGTAGAATTTTTTATGTTCTTACTGAAATAATTAGGACACAATATTAACTGTGTTTTTATTGTGCTTTCAGGAAGAGCGCATCACTAAGTGACTGGAGAGAATTATTGAATCCAGAGATCAATTCAGAACAAAGCAGGTGCAAGTCTGATTCTACTAGGATCACACAAGGCCTCAGCTGATACGCTCCGAGTCTTAGATATGATGCAATGCAAAACATCAACAATTTTTGGTGTTCATCCAGTGCAACTATAATATTCTTCAACAGATAGCAGCTCTTCTTGGAAGGGAGCTTGTTTGTTGGTTTTGTAGCCTTGAAAACACACCTTGACGTCACAACATTCTACTCTACATCTCAGTGTTACTTCACATTTTCTACAATAGGCTACTGCACCAGGCCTGTTCGGTTGGTGCGCATTTTTGTGTCTCGATAGTTTTCACAAAACAGCCAAAATATTTTTTTTTAAAGGCTGATTCTTTTCTATTATTTCACATACAATATGAATGACATGTTTCAGGTATTATTTCGTGTTTTGTTTTTAGTCACTGATGTAGCTGTGCTTAAGTTAATATTTTTATTGATGCCACATTGTTATAGATTGAATCTTTTCAAACTTAGATTTTTTTTAAGCACAGTAAATAAATCTACAAACATATTCATTTGAACACTTGCAGCTGTTTGAATTTAAGCCGAGGCTCGACCCTCCAGCCTCACCCGCTTCATCCAATCGCTGCGTCAAGCGCGTCTACTGCAGCCTATCAGCGTCGGACCACGCCTCATCATAGCCAATCATCAAGTTAGCCTCTGTTTATCAGTGTCTCCACCAGCGCAGCTCAAGCCACCTCCGCCCCTGCTCCACCCTCACAGGCCTCCACCACCAGCGTGCGGCCCTGGGCAGGAAAACGTCTCAACTCCTCATCTCCAGCTGATCATCCAAGCTTATTGCAATTCACAGCGCCCAGGTCTCCTGCCGGGGCCCGAGCCCCAAAACGTTCATTCATTCATGTGAATAAAACATTTGAATTGCAGCTTTTCTTTGTGCTTTTCTTTGTCTCTCCAGGTTGAGTTTTAAGTTCATTCTTTTTGACACTCATCACGCTACTTATTGGTTTGGGAAGAATATTTAAAGACTGCATTTTATAATAATTATACTGTGACTGGATATGCTTCACTGTTTTGTTACTGTTCAGGTTCTGGGTTTTTGGATCATGGCGAAGTGCCATTGTGTTTGGTTTTGTTACATAATATTCAGGGACCTAACTCTTTCAGTTTCCTCTGGTTTGTTTTAGTTTCTTTTTGGAGACGGCTGCTGATCTGGCAAAAGCTTTGACTTTCACCTTGAGACGTTGGCTGCTACAGTATGCAACCAGTAGCCAAAGTTTAAAAAAAAAAAAAGAAACATTTTTCAGATCACGTTTTAATGGCAGAGAAATCAAATGGTTGAAATTTTAGCTTTAATTAAAGGTAATAAACATGAATTCATTCTGTGCTTTAAGAATTCCTCAAAACAGAATTTAAAATCTCTTAAAAAGTAAATAAAAAACACAAGATTGGAAACAAACTTAAGAATGCTAACAGAAAATTTCCCAAAAGAAATGTTAGGTCTCAGTTTAGTACATGAGTCATTCTAATGCACAAAGAAGAAACTGAGAGGTAGCTGAAAAGGGAAGATGTCATGAAGTTAAGCAAACTTAAGAGCTGTGTACTTACCAGACGACCCCAAATGCACCGTAGCCGATGGGCCGATCAGGCTCTATGTCCAGCTGCTGCTGAAGGTGGTGCGTATTTTGCTGCTGCTGCTGCTGCTGATGGTGGTGGTGGTGAGATTTGACAGCAGCGGCTTGAACCTGGGCTGGAGCTGCAGCTGAAGCAGGTCCTGGAGCCTGTCCAGGCGCAGGAGAGGGGAAGTAGGGCTGCTGCTGACCAGGATTGAGCATCACCGCTGCAGCGGCAGCAGTGGATGTGTGTTGCTGCACTGTGCGCACGGCTGCAGCAGAACCCGGGTGCTGCAAGTGATGCTGTCCTGCTTGGTGGTGGTGGTGGTGATGATGGTGCATGTGGGGAGGCGGGAGGTGCTGCAGCTGGTGATGGTGATGGGCAGCCACTGCTGAGGAGCCACCGTTGTAAGCAGTCATCATTTTTGGAACGTTTGTGGCAGTTGTGCTGCAAAGAGCCATTCAGCAAGGCCAAAAAAAAAAAGTCTACCGTGTCAGAAAGTGGTGATGAAGGCTAAAAGACTGAACCCTTACACTGAAAACTTAATAAAACAGCTTCTGGCTTTAGATGATCCACCATGAGTTACTTTAAACCTTCACACAAACTGTAAATAAGACAGTTTGCCATAATGTTTATCATAATGCAGCTAAAACAAAAAGCAGCCACAGTTTTCTGTCTTGTGTTTCACTGATCTGAAACTAAAGATATTTTTTCTAAAATTTAAAGCAATGTCAAGTGTAAAAAAAAAAATAAACTTAACACAACCAAACAAAGGTAATTAGTGGAAATAAACCTGAACCCCCTTGAATACATAAAGTTGTTGGATTTTGACGTGTCCCATTGTAGAACGTGTTGATTCCACAGCCGTGTGATCTGGAGCCCGTCACATGGGCAGAACAACATTCACCTAAAACAAGTGCCAAAGTTTTTCACAGGCTTCGAACCTGCGCCGCAAATCCTCCCATACCGGGGGGTCCACGCAGCCGGGAAACTGCATCTGTTATTCCAAATGGACTCCTCGTCCTATTTTTGCGCGCAGAGCGAGGTAGCTATTCCGTAAACAGAGGTAATCTCCGAGCCGTGATTAACGGCGCAGATCCGGTGCAGAGGGGGTGTATCCCGGCTAAGGCGATAATACAACAGCAGACGCAAGCAGACAGACAGGCCCGAGCCACCGCCATCCACTCACATGGAACTGTTTGTTTAGAGAGAAACCCCCATCATCCCGAGCAGAGGGGCTGTGACCATTGCTCAAAACATTGGAGCACAAGCCCTCATAGTTCCTTCTAGATGACTTGATTTGCCGACGAAATCTTTGCTTTCGGGCTGTTTCGCTCCGTCCTCTAAATAAGTACAAGTCCGGAGAGACGTGATAACAATGTGACGAAAAGTTCTTCTTTAACGCAAGATAAATACATTTGCGTGCCGCCCGTATGAAGACGAGAGTTTCTTAACCTGACAGCTCGGAGCTAGCTAACAGAGTGGGCAGCTTCATCTCCACATCGAAGTCCTCCTCCTCCTGTCGGTGTCAGGAAGGCTTACCGCGGCGTATCGGGGGCCAGGGAGCCAGGCTGCGGGTCCTTTACACTTCAGCACGATGACGCTCCGCTGACATGATCCAACTGATCACAAGGTAAACAGGATAAGCACTTGATCCAACATGGTGAACATAATCTTACCTACTCGGCGGTGAGATTTTACGGAACAGCTAGCCAATCAGCTATGGCACCTCAATGACGTAGGTATATTCCAATTGATTGTCACGAGAGCCAGCCAATAGCGCTGGCTCGCAGGATGACGGGGGCTGACCGCTGCTCTGTGGGGCCAATCAAATGACGGCATTTAACAGAAAAAAAGATCTGCATATGTTCAAAACGTCCTCACGTAAAAAGCTCTCAATTAGTATTGCTTCAATACTTTTTTTGTGCTTATATTTCAGTACAGCACGCATGTTCAATGAATTTTCTTATTTTCTTATCTAAAAATGGAGATGATATGAAGTTGTATAATTAATATATAAATTGATCAGAGCATGTGCCATGCCAACACCAAACAGATTTTTATAGAATTGTTAGAGGAGTCAGTTACAAAGATGTAATTTGTTCCAGTTTCTTTATTTGAATCTTTGAAGCCATGACAACAGGCTTACTAAAGTCATGGCTTTCACAATTATGTTCATACAAGTTAGTGTGTTTTAGAGGCGTGCTATTATGAAAGTGAGGAAAGGTGAGTTGTTCAACACAGGAGAAAGCTGTACATTTACCAATCAAGTATATGTACTGACCAGGTCATGTGTTAGATAACCTTAAAAATAAACTGGATTTCGCTCATTGGTATTTTGTGTTTAGATAATTCAGTTCAATTCAGTTTATTTACATATCGCCAATTCACCAAAAATTTATTTTTAAAGCACTTTATAAAAACAATTCAACAAGATTCATCAAATATGAAGAGGATTCATCGTATATGAATCCCACTCAGAGAACCTTTAGCTCAATTTTCTACACTAAATCCAAAAACGGGATTTTACTAAAACTATCTGTGTCTCATTCTACTTTGAGAAATAAACCCTGGAGCTAGGCTTTATTCAAAGACTCTCAGTCCCCTCAGACAGTGGTGCATATAATGGGATCAATAACAGTGGGACAGCGCTGATCAGGCTCCTTTCTGTTCCTTCCCTTCCTGTCATCCTCCCTGATGCAATAAGATGCAGCATCCGGGCAGTAGCGGTTGTCCTGAAAAAAAATATCATTTAAAATTCAAATCTAATTTTTGTTTATATATGTGGTTTGATTTCTGTATTTTTTTAAACGTACTTAACACAACATTTATGCCATCCAGCTGTAAGGATGAGAGAATGATGATTTCAGGGGAAGGCAGCAGAATGGAAAAGCCATCCAAAGTGATTCATTTTAAAATCTAGTTTCATTTAAAAGTGTTCTATACTCTAGTTATAGAACACTAGAGTATAGAACTCTAGTTCTATACTAGAACTCTATATAGAACTCTATACTATAGAGTTCTCTAGTATAGAGAACTCTATACTCTAGAGTATAGAGTTCAACCTTGGATTGAATTCATTTCCAGCTTTTGGGAGGCTGCTCTAGGTGTGAAAAGTTTATATAATACTGTTGTAACTATGTGATCAGTGTTCATTTTGCTGTCTGCTGGTCTAACAAGAAAACAAACTCATAAAATTGGTTAAATTGCATGGTTCTCTTTATTTTATTGAAAAAATAGATACTCCATTAGTTAGAATTGCTTGGTTTAGATTAGTCTTTTAGCAATATAACACTTAGTTGTGTTGGAAATCGGAAAGTCCTCGTCCCTCAAATTATTCCCAGCAACTTGACTTAGTGTTTTGGACTGTAATCCACATCTACAGCACAGAATACCTCCTATATGATTGTTTCTATAAACTCCATAAAAGGTCTTCTGGAGTTTAGAGTTTGTATGAAAAGCTTGCTTTTTAACAATTACTGATGTTAGGTACAGCAGTCTGACCTCAGTTAAGGCATTGTAATAAAACTACACATTTGTAATAATTGACTTATACAAAATGTAGACTTAGTTTTATATGGTAAGCAGAACATGTGAAGAGTAAAAACTGGGTTTCATCAATCCAGACTGGTGAGAAATTAACCAACCAATCCATTTTAAGTAATGGACCGGTTGGGCCTACCAACATTCAGAAAACCAGAGTGTGATCGTTCATTAAATGCATTTCCAATAACTCAAAGGCACAATCTATAGAGTCATTCTTAGACATCATCTGTGTGGACAGACATTATCTGTGTGCAGACATTCTTTGGTATAAAGCGTGTCGAGTTATATTCCAGGACATAAAGACAAATCAATGTGTAAAAGACGGGTTTCAGTCAATGTTAACCTTATTCATCTTTAAAGGCACGAAGGTACGACATGTTCTTCTTTTAGCTGCTTAAATTCTGGACAGGGATTCTTTGGACGCTTCCATTAAGACAAATGGTGTAAATGGTGTCACATCATGGAGGAAGTCCTTGGTTTTATCCATTGTAATATTGCTGAAGAAACAGTGACGTTCATTCCATAGCACCGGGCCTGGTTGCCACGTAGACGAACACAACGATGAGTAAGACCACCACAGTGAGTGTAGGCACCACCACCGTGGCCACCTGCTGTCGGGCTTCCTGCATGGCCTGTTTCCGCTCCTTCTTGTCCTTTGATGTCTCTTTCTTAGGTTTGCCTTTAAGCTGCCTCATGATGTCCCAGCGACCCTCTGTCTTCACTGTCCTCACACCTGACAAGAGCAAACATATGATAACGTCACAGAGACATAAACATCAGCTTCACATAAACATTTTTCAAGACTAATTTGCTGATGGGTGAATATTTAATCCATGCCAATATATCACGTTAAGCTTGTTGGCAAGTATAGGTGCTAACGTTGTTGTTACCGGTGTGCTGAGGTGGGTAGTACTGATTTAATTTACTTAAAAAATGTTTTGGGTTAAAAAAAAAAAAAGAAAAAGTTTTTTCCCCAAAAGAAAACTTTTTTTGGGGGAAAGGTGTAGTTTACACTGAAGTATTGAAGGTATAGAAAAGGTGGTTTTACTGCACTGTAGTTTTTACTTTTACTTGAGTAGTTTGAACTATTTCTCTTACTTGAGTAGATTAATGTTGGATTTAAAGAAGTAGACTTCAGAGATTGGAGACATTGTATGAGCTCATGTTTATGTTAATCAGAGCACAATTGCTCAGCGTTTTCAACATGTTACTATTTACATCATTATTGTTTTTTTTTTTTTTTTTTAATAAACATGGTCATTTTCATTAGATTTATTTTCAGGTTACATTAATGTATTAATATTAAAATCATGTTTATGGCCAAGCTCCTACCATTTCTTTTGAAATTTAAGCTCAATTGCATTGTAACACTCATCCTATCAAACGTCAACGTTAGTCTCATTTAGTGTTAGCCTTTTGATCTCGTTTAAGCTCCTACAGTTCTGGCAGTGATCTGTTCTTGTTGTGGCAAGTTAAACTTAGCTCAACCTTCTAAAATGTGACAATTCAGAATTTGCTCAGGATTTAATATAATGTGTATTTCCTGTGGGTTTCTTTGAGCCTTAAATTTCAACACAAATCAATTGAAGCTTAGCTTAATATCAGACAGAGATAATTATCATTATTTTTAATGCGCGTGACAAAAGAAAGGCTTCAGAAATCTGTAAAGCGCAGCTTCTTTGTAACATTATATTATGTGACTATTCGTTTTGCACTTTGGCTTACTTCCACAGAACTGATGGCAAACTGAAGGAGGAAAACTTTGCCACCAAAATAAATATGAACGTTAGTTAAATTGTAAGAATGTAAGTTGTCTTTTAATCTGTTGATAACATGATATAAAACAGAAATGAAATGATCGGCTTGCAGTGTGGTGGTTAATACTAATGAACTAGTGTCGTTAGAAATGAGAGTACACATACTAACCTTAACAAATGTGATATTAAAAGCTCCTGGTTGTGCTGACGACTCCGTAAGCTTGACACGAACGTGTTTTCTAAATGTTGGGGTCCAGCGTGCAAATATTCCCACTTACACAGGATAACAGACAGAGGACTTTATGCCAGTACTAAAACGATGAATGTTTTTATTTCATGTTATTTAATTATTTATTTCTTCTTCTTCTCTTTCTTCGTCGTTTTCTTCTTCTCTTCTTCTCCTCCTCCTCCTTCTTCTTCCTCTGCGACTTCTTCTTCTTTAGATTTTAACGGCAGCTTGCATCCATTATTGTTGCACTACTGCCATCTATCTGTTGGATCCTAATATCTCAAATTTTCATAATGAGCCCAGTATTTTTTAAAGAACGAAAAATCTTTTTTTTCCCTCTTTACTATTTAACTGATCAACCACATTCTCAAATTTCAATTCCCTATTCCCTAATTCCATTTTTAATAATCTCCTTTGATTTACATTTTCCCTACAACTAATAAAAACATGTTCCATCGTTTCTACAGTATCACACCAACTACATCAACAGTAAGATGTTTCCCCATCTTAAAAAGAGTTCCATTTAAAAAACTGACTGGTTCTTATCCTATTTATAATTATCTCCTCCCTCCTGTTTATTCCTCTAATCCTTTCTACATCAACTGTATTTTGTACCCTATATAAATGCCTTCCATTAATTTCATTATCTGACCTAATTTTCCATATCTTGTTTTCTCTCCAAACTATACTTTTGCCTTCAGATTTAGGTAACTTTACTGGCATATCAATGTCTTCTTTTTTTAATAGTCTCTTTAGCCAACCTATCTGCTCTTTCATTACCCAAAATACCTACATGAGCAGGAGTCCAAAATAATATTACATTTTTATTTTGTTCACATATTCTATGATGAACAGCCATAACCTTATATAATATATTTTGATGATTATTTGTACTTCCCTTTTCAATACTTAACAATGCAGGTAATGAATCACTACAAACTATTATTTTATTTATACTAGTACCCTCCACCCATTCTAAAGCTACTAATAGGGCACATAATTCTATTGTATATATACTCAGATAATTAGATGTTCTTTTTGATATATTAACCTTTAATTCAGGAAACACTACTGTGATACTGATTGGTTGCTTCGTTTTTGAGGTCTTTCGAACCATCAGTATAAATTTTCTTCTGCTTCTTCTCCTTTTTGCTTTTTATTGGCGGTTGGCAAAAAACGTGAAGCAGCTTTATTGCCACCTACTAGTATGAAGGATGGCTCGTTATCTGTCTGTCTGTCTAGTTTTCTTTAAAAATTGAAAAATGATTTGTATATGCTTATTAAGTTCTTCTTCAATAATAAGCTATCATTTTCCTTAATATTTTCAAACTCTCTTCTCATATATCTTTTCTCTTTTTTGTAGTTATGACATTCTAATATAACATGCTCTATTATTTCATGTTTTTCACAGTGATCACATTTGCCAGTCCCAGTACTATTAAGCCCTGTATGTCCAGATCTCATTCTTGCTATCACTCTTTCCTCCTTTCTATTTCTTCTTGCAATTCTTCTTTCTCTTACAATCTTTTTAATCTTGTAAAATTTTCTTGTTTTTCTTTATCTGGCATTCTTTCATCAGTTTTTATTTAATAATAATCTTTCCCTCATATTTACCTGTTTTTACTATAAAACTAATAGGATTTTGAATAGCCTTCTATGCCATTGTATCTGCCCTTTCATTCCCTTTAACTCCAACATGTCTCTGTGCCCCACAAATGTTTCTGTTAAACCCATATTTTGTATTCTAAATAATGTATTTAGTATTTATAATAAAATGTCTGACCTACTATCTGATTGATTATATTGTGAACTTTACAATGCAGAGTTTGAATCTGAGCAAATAGTTGTTTTTAATGATTTTTATGTTTTCTATCCATTGCATAGTTAATAATATTGCCAACATTTCTCCTGGATGTATTAATAATCCATGTGTGATTTGTTTTCCTATTTTTAAATTAAATTATGGCACTACAAATGTTATTTCTATTTTTCCAATTGTTTTTGGTGCATCTGTATAGATGTGAGTATATTGACAATGACAGTTTGTATATAGTTGCACTGAGTAATTATCTATGATGTAAGACTGATATTTCTATATAATACTTTTGCTTCTGGTAAAATCAAGGGTGGTATAAGTGTGGTATAATACTGATGTACTTTGACTCAATTCTAAACAATTAATTTGAAAATCATTCATATTCTTTTTAACCTTTGAAGATGATGATGCAAAGAAGGATTCTTGAAACCAAGAAAAATATGAACAATCCTGACCATTCTCTTTGAGACTGTCTCGGGAAAACAAAGTGTCTTCAGTCAGAGGCTTCTTCAAATTCGCTGTAATACAGACTGCTACAAGAGATCTTTCCTGCCAACAGCCATTATTATAAACAATAACTCTTTGAAGAATCTGAGTTACTGGGTTACAACAACATTTAATTTGCCCTTGGGATCAATACAGTATTTTTAAATTTAATTATCGATCCAAAACTTCTCATTTCTTCACATTTTTTTCGTTACGTTTTTTGTCTATAAAGTCACGGCCATTTACAATCTTTTTTTGAGTAACAGCTGAACAGGTAATCATGTCTTTAATTAGCCGAATCGCAGGAGGAATTGCCCTTATGTCTGTTAAATTTAATTAAATGTGTATTTGTTTTTTGACTAATAATTAAACAATAAAAAATTGCCATCTTGAAAATGTGACTATATTTACAGAGCAAAGTTTGTCTGTTGCAACAAAAAAAGTTCTAGTTCACTTTGAATACACACTTCATTGGTTGGCTGCTAAAAAGTAAAATGTTATTGATATATTTGACTGTTCAAATGTGTTTTATCATCACTTGTTGACAGTAACGTCAACGAGTGATTCCAGACTTGTAGTAGTCCATATTATTCAATAATAATAATAAATAGGATAGAATAAAACAAGACAAAAGGTTATCTGCTAATTAGAGTTTTTTTTAAATATATTTTTTTAAAGTATAATTTCCGTGGAAAATGCTGTCTCGCTTGACGCGAGAGCACATAATCGAGTATCGCGAGATTTGAACAGCTGTTTGCACTGTTTTTACAGATTGAAGCAGATCGGTTAAACACGTGGGGAGGAGATCAGTAAAGCGATTGAAAACAGTCAAACAGCATTGTTCCTAGCGTGGCAGCGTTGGGGACCTTAAAATACTGTAAGTAAAAGAGACGGATACATTTTTGGACGGATCATTGCACGTTCTGTACATTTGACATTGTTACTGCTTTGAAAGCAGAGAATGCTAACATAAATAAATGTCCTCTGATATTCCCAGGGATACCTGCAAGCTACACAAAGTAAACTCTGTTGTAGAATAAGAGGAATGATCCTATGTCATTGAACAACCAACTTCCACGTTTCCCTTGGCAGTCAGCAGTGCGCTTTAGCTGCGTCCCTGTTACGAAAGTTAAATAACCGGACATTGTCCTGTGCACTTCAGGCATATCTTCAGGCATATCTTAGTAATATTCGCAGTGGCTTCATCTGACGACGTACTAATTGTTAGAAGCAGCCGCTGGACGCTGTCTGCTATCGTGCTAGCTTTGGCGGCTAGGAGCTAACTGGCGGCTCTGAGGCCTGTTCGGGACAGTCGCTAACCCGCGTGCAGCACACACGTGCCCTTTGCTTAGCTCAACTTGTGTGATGTGTCGTCTGGTTGAACTGTGGGAAGGTCAAATCGTACAGGCTCGTTTTCAATGAATTGGAATTGCGTGTTCCCTTAATGGATCCAGTGCGGTAGTACTCATTGCATTGTGACTGTATCAGAGCAGGACAGTGGCCTCCAAATGGGCTACTTTGTCCTGGCTCTATGAACGGGATCTCCTTCTACAGTAAGAGCTTACGCTGGTGGAATATTTAAAAGCCCACCAGCAACCAGGCATACACCAGTCGAGACTAAACCACGTCTTTATTAAATTAATGAAATCATTTAAGCTGTTTTATTGCAGTTGGATCAGAGCAGATAAGATGCAGTAAAGCGGTTCTGGGGGATCGGACCCTCTGGCTTGAACTAGTTTTGGTGCCCTTCACACGTATTTTTACACTTGCAAATTGCAATCAGTGTGCAATCAAGTCTGGAAAAGTATGAAATTTGATTTGACTATTTTCAGGTATGGAAAAAGCCAATAAAGCTGTAAAGTATTTGTATTTCCAGACAATTATTTCCTGTGTTTGTGACCTCTGTGCCCTTGTAATTGGTTCCTTTCCTTCCTTGTGTATTTGATTTTATTTTTTTTTGCCTGCAGGTGTCTCAGATCTTTCACTTTTGTTTTCTTTCATTTCATCCCATTCATCCCTTGTTTGTTTATTACTAGCATAATTTCTTCCTGTGTCATTTCCATTCTTCTTTTTGAATCCTTGTGTCCTTCCTTGCTCCCTTGACTGTATTTCTTATCTTGTGTCCTTTCCTTCTTTTCTTTCTTCCATAATGTTTTCCTTTCTAGACATTTATGTTTTTCCCTTTTTGTCCTTATATCATTTTTCCTTTTATTTCTTGGTCTGGTCTTTGTTTCCAGTTTCTAGTTTTTGCAGATGACATATTTGAAGCCTGTCTTCTGTAGAAGTGTTTGCCATTAGTTTCCAGTGATCTTTAATTATTTATATTTTGTTTAACGACAGACATGCTATCCAGATGTCCATCTCCAGAGTGTCCCCTGCTTTCTGGTAGAAGTTACAAATTAAAAAGTCAAAGTCAGCCAGGCAAAATAAACTTGTCATGCTGAAATATCAGTATTGATGCCCCGTAATTGGCAACTCATTATGAACTGTTTAGATTATTCTCTTCCTTATATCAAAGCAAATAGCCCTTATTTTGGTTTGTTTTGTTGTTGCATTAAACCTCCTGCTTTTTGATGCAGGAATTTGTGGGTTTTTTGCTTTGTTTTATTCTTGTTTAAAAAGCAAATCATTTCAAAAACTTTGCTAATACCAGTCAAACGTTTGTGTGTTGGTTTCAGGTGTAGTGTTTGGCGTCTCGTCGAAATGCCTGTTCGGTTTCGGTCTGTTGTTTCCTACACGATGCCTGGAGTACTTGTGCTTATTGGCTGGTGGTGGTACACCTCGAGGAAGAAAGAGCGACCCGTCGGACAGAAAAGCCCCGAGGTCCCTTCGACTTCTGGGAGCTTTAAAGACTCACATCAAGAGTGCAACAACGGTTTGCTGTATGAAGAGGAAAGCCCGGCCATGACAAATCACAGCAAAGAGAACACAGAGAATGAAATTATCTCCCCGACGCCTCTCCAAGATCCTGAAGTAATATCTGTACTGCAACAAACGTGTAATGATGATCATTTTTGCGGCAGAACGACGCACAGGGAAGCTGACCAAGCATCAAATGTAATTGCACCAACATTTAGAGACAGTGATTTGGTAGAGGAATCAACGGAACCCCTCAAAGGCCCAGAGTGTGACTCAACTCCTGACTTTATTAGTGAGTTGGAAAAATGCCTGGCCAGAGAGTCGGATCTACTTCCAGAAAACTTGATAGAGGGAGTTGCTTTGTTGTCCAATGACTCCAAAGACATCAGATTTTCCCCCACGGCAATAAATCTTTCGGATGCGGAGCGGCCAGAGCCAGAGGGTGAAGTTGCGACGCATCACAGCGCCATAACCGCACAAGAGGAGACCGTCTGCTTATTCACATCGGCCGAAACGCACAGGATGGCGTCATCAGACGGAGACTCTCTGGAAAATGCCCTTTCACTACAGGATTTACACAAATGCATCCTCACCAGCACACCTACAATTCTTTCATCCAAAGTCCAGGGTACATCCACCTCATTAGATACCTCAGTGGACGTGCACTTTAAGGAAAACCCTCAAGAAATGAATGATCTGGAGCTATTGGCAGCTGGACTTATTACTGAGGTCCTCTCTGCAGCCACACAAGAAGTTCTCGGGACCAGCAGCTGTGAGGTTGCAGCAAACACTAAACCCACCAACATGAGTGTTACTCTGGCCGGTGGCACTCGATCCTCACAACTTGATCCGATAACGGAAGACTTTCCTGCTGATGTTCTCTCACAGGAAAACCACGAGCATGCACAGGCTGCAGAGAAGGAAGTCCAAGGAGTGCCAAAAGCTGGCTCAGTGACTCCAGAGCGGGGAAATGGCGACACCAGGATTCTGAAAACAAACAGCGCACAGAATGCAGCCTGGCCAACACTACCACACCAAAGGGAGACGCTACTTAATAAATATAAATGTGACGACGCCGCAGTGCTGACTGAAGACTCGGCCTGCAGCACATACCACTCCGAGGAAGGGAACAGCAGTGAGGACCTGCAGAGCAGCGTGCTGGAGAATCCAGCAGGTGTTTTAAAGACTACAGACTCACCGGCAAGTGAAACTGTACAGCCTCCGTCTGCAGCTGGCAGCATCGCAAAGGAAACTGAAGGAAGTTCTGATGCTGCGTGCAGCATGAAGAAAGTAAACGGGGACGACCTGAGGAACGGAGCTCACGGAACATGCGAGTTGGACACAGATCAGTCTGGAGGTGAGATTATTCATACTCATCGGTTACATTTGCACATCATCACTTCTGAAATTTTTAGCGAAAGCTTCTGTTTCTTTAAACATGCATTTTATGTCGAAACAGAATAAAATTGAAGATAAAAAGGAATCACAAGGTGATTCCAGGAACTTTTACAAATAGAACACGGCGCCTTGTATCATCAGAGCGTAAAGATATTGAATTCTGTCCAAGACTCTGCTTCAAAAGCATACTGGAATCTGTCATGTCTTGTTTTTAAATGAAACATTTCCCTAGACTCTGAAACCTGCTGAGATGTAATTTTTATAGTAAGGAATTATGGTTATCTTTAAAATATGTGAACAGCCATGTCTAGACCTAAAAGGCTGCCTCTTAATACAATGATAATTAAAGTCAGTGTTATTAATTAGGTTTGAAAATGACTAAGATGGGCTGACACTACGGCTTGTGCCGCTATATTGTGCACCCCTGCTTGTTTCTAACGTTTAGGTCGGTGGAAAAGGTGAAAAAACTGTCAGCTGGTCTTGAAAGCAAATAATCAGGTTAAAAAGATGAGCAAAATTTCATATTATACAGAGAATTCCCTTTCAGTAGTCAAATCCTGTTTATTGAAATCATGTCTTTAATTCCTTTAAGCAAACCTGATTATATTAAGACCAAGTTCCAAAGGTTTATTCATGACACTGTGTCATCCTAATAGTTATTGATGGTCTTCATAATGATAGGGCAGGTTATACATGCATCTACATTAGCTAAAGCTCAACATTGCATCCTGCACTCGATGTTTCTGGAAATATGTCCTGCCTGAAAAGTGATGACCGCGTCTGTCTGTAGGTTCTGACGTTAACAGTATGGACTCTGTGGACAGTGGCTGCACCATGAGTATTTGTGAGAACCAGGGCAACAACTCTACATCATCTACCTCAGAACTCGTCATCTGGGAGATCGAGGTCCCAAAGGTTAGTCAAAGCAACCAGTGAAAACACACGACCTCTACTTTCATCATTGACGCTGCCTTAATGTATGTGTGCACAACTTTGTTCTTTTGTGCCATTGTGTAGTATTCTTCTCTCTGATTACAGGAGTGTCTTGTTGTCTGATGCTCAAATGCACTTACAAATAAAAGCTATTTTTAGATTTGCATCAAAATGACCTTTTCTGAGCATTTTAACAACAGGAATATTTAGTTTGAATATCAAACGAACATCAATGACAACAAGAAACTTTTGTCATAAATAATCAACTCAGTTTTATTAGAAACTTGAGACAAAGATTTTATAAATGTGTTTGGGGAAATAAAGATGGCTGCATTCTGTTTAAAACGTTTAAATTCTGGGAACAATTTTTGTTCCTCAGTTTAGATTCAAACTTGCAAACAAAGTGACCCAAAATGTGTAAATCATATATGGTTCACAAGGACTGGGACCAGGCATTAGGTCGGTATGAGGGGTCAGAGGTCAGGGTCTGCTGCTGACTGACTCAAATGTTACATGTGCTAAAAGGAACAGGGACAAGTTACATTTCTGAATATCTTGGTAAATATTTTCCCACCAGCCCTGTTTAGTCTGCTTTAATCAAACTCTAGTCTGTTTGCCTATAAGGTCCAGTCTGTCTGTCAGGTCTACTAAACACAACAGCCAACCGTTTCATACAGACCTTGGAATTGGTCGAACCGTTCCCTCTGTATGATCCTCCACAGGCGTGTCCTGATTTAGTTTTTTCCCCCTCATTATCTAATATGTCCTCTTGTCTTTGCTTTCCTGTGTCAGCATCTTGTAGGACGATTGATCGGGAAACAAGGAAGATATGTCAGTTTCCTGAAGCAGAACTCTGGTGCAAAAATCTACATTTCCACTTTGCCTTACACACAGGATTTCCAAATCTGCCACATTGAAGGTGAGTGTGGAGACAATTCCCTCCATCTTTTTTGGGCAGAATGAGGACTGAAGGTCCACTTTTTGTCATAAAGAGGGAATTTTTAAGTTTGCCATATGAAGTAAGTATGACTAACTTAGCCATCATTCTGCTGTCGGGCTGATCGGCTTTAATTGCAGTTGTGCTTCATTTCTGTCCAGGTTTGCAACAGCAGGTTGATAAGGCACTGGCATTTATTGGCAAGAAATTTAAGGATCTGGACTTGACAAATCTATATGCGCCTCCTCTCTCGTTGCCGTCACTTCCCATAACCTCTTGGGTAAGACTGAGCTTCCTCACTGCTGCCGGTTCTGGAATACTGACAGGAATTAAAGTCACTGTCAGTCGGTGTGGAAGAGTTGACTTTTACTCCACCATGATGCTTTTCCCCAGCTCCTCCTGCCAAGTGGAGTGACGGTTGAAGTGATTGTGGTCAACATTGTGTCAGCTGGCCACATCTTTGTCCAGCAGCACACCCATCCCACCTACCACGCTTTGCGGAGCCTCGACCAGCAGATGTTCCTTTGCTACTCCCAGCCGGGTACTCCAGCTCTGCCCTCGCCCGCTGAAGGTAATCCTGGCAAAAAGGAAAAAAAATATATTTTCTTCCTCTAATTTTTGTTGAGAAAGTAATGGGACTTAGTTTTTTTTTTACATGTGTTCATTTCAAACGTTTGAAAATGAAGATGCATCTCTCACGTTTCTAGAAATATTTTGTAGGAATATGAGAAAGTTTTTTTTTTATTTTCTAATCTGAAATGGTCACAGTTTGCTACTGTAACATTTGGATGAACATGCGTTTTATTTTTCTGCTTTGTGTTTCAGTGGGTGTGATTTGTGCAGCCCCAGCTGTGGACGGGGCCTGGTGGAGAGCTCAGGTCATCAGCTTCTATAAGGAAACCGATGAGGTGGAGATCAGATACGTCGACTACGGGGGTTATGACAAAGTCAAGATCGATTCACTCCGGCAGATCAGGCAAGTCACATCTGACTGTCTTATTTGCATCACTGAACGGTTATTTAAAATGCCTATTTGTTCACACGTGGAAGCGACCTGATGAATTTGAGCTTTAAAATATGCTAAAAAAAGATCTTTAATTGATGATGTAAGGAGCTGCCTCTGAATCTGGAAGGATTTCTCGTGGTCACTCGTCCTGGAGGAGGGGGGTTGTTTTCATGAGTGATGGATCATTCTAACAAGCAAAAGGAAAACTGAACCATGAACACACAAATTAAAAACAAGCAGCCCTGTACTCCACCTCATCACCCTCACTGATGGATGGCAGGTCTCAGTGCAACAGCTGAAGTTGATTGTATGGAGGGTGAAGAAGAAGGGGGAGAGGACGTTTCCTTCGGGAGCTCCTCTGTTGCTGACAGCGCTGTCTGACACACCGCGTCGCAGGCGCAACAACTGTGAAATGCAATTCTTTTTTTTTATTACAATTTATCATGATGCTGCCGGTGTGTAGGTAGGCGATGTCTGTTCATGAATTGTATGCATTTTTGTTTTCTAATATTTGGGTCCTTCTTTCCAGATCGGATTTCGTAACACTACCCTTTCAAGGTGCAGAAGTGCTGCTCGACAACATTGCCCCACTTCCAGGTTTGTGCTGATCATTTTTAAAGCTCCGAGTGTTTGATCTGATCTTTGTGTGGGGAATTGCTCTAAGCACTGAGCCACGCAGCAGCGCCCCCCTGTGTTCACTTTTAAAATGGTAATAAACTTTTTCAAAAATATTGATTAATAATTGTCATATGCGTTTTTTTAGGAATATTTAAAAAAAATTTGGGCAAGCTTAGAATTTTCCTAAGCCACAGAAAAATTTCAAAATGTCATGAAAGTTTTTAGGGCCTTTTGCCCTAAAAACTTTGATGACATTTAGAAATTTTTCTGTGGCACACCGGATCAGATCCCGGGTCAGTTCCTGTGATTTTAGCTCGGTGACTTGTCGTTGATTCAACAGGGGAGGATTGTTTCTCAACGGATGCTACGACCACATTGGAAGAAATGACCCGAGGTGTCGCCTTGCTAGCACAGGTGGGTCCACCATTAGGACCAACTCCTCCTGCAGTAACAGACTGACTGACCGTTGGCTCATGTTGTCTTTCTCTAAAGGTCTCAAACTATGACAACAACACAGGCCTCCCACTGGTCCACCTGTGGAACCTTGTTGGAGATGAGGTTTGTCACCATATGCACGACAAAAACATGATCTTACCTGGTTACTACTAGTGACGGACATGTGGATTTTTTTTTATCATGTTAGTTTGTAGCTTTTTTTTTTTTTTCATAAAAGTGACATATTTTAAAGTTGATAATGTTGAAATTGCATCTGTCTCTGGTCAGTTGCCATGTATTTTGGCCACATTTTTATCAAATACAACCAAAATTTACACATTAATTAAACTATATTTTTAAATGTTAATTGAGGTCTCCTGGAACAAACGACGCATAAAATAGTTCAGTCAAAAAGTAACCATCTCAATCACGCTGTCAGTTTTTTTCTGTTTAAATTATGAATCAGAATCCTTATGATGATAACTGATACCAGTTAGCTAGTTAGCATTATAAACAGTTTCCCTGAAATGGTCAGTTGTTGTGTCTCCGCCATTGGGACATGAAGCAGCGCATACACAGGGATGCTTGACTGCGGCAAGAGCTTCTTCCTGGCTCCGGTTGCTTTTGTCCAGCCCAAAACACCAGGAGGAGGTGGAGGAGCTTGATCTTTTCACAGTTTGAACAAATATATAAAAAACATATTTATGTAGAAGTTGCATGCTGCAGCTTTAAGTGTAAAACCTCACAATGGTACAGATGTAACATGTGCTGCATTGGGTAACAGGAAGGTTGAATCTAGGCTTATTTTTTTAACTTTGTCTTTTTTTTTGCAGGTCATTTCAGTGAACCGCACTCTGGCAGAGAGGGGCCTGACGGTTTGGGTGGATGGATTCTGAATTCCCTGATTTCCATAGCGGCTAACAAACTCACCCACAGAGAAACTGAAGGGAACCAAAATTCCTTGTCGTCAGCAGCAGCTGACCCGGCTCATCCTGGGGATTCCAACTGCACCAGGCACGTGACTGAAAAGATTGGTGTTGGGTTATTATTATAATTTTTTTTGTGTGTGTGTGTCTCTGTGTGTTTAGTTCCCCCGTTCTCCTCTTTTCTCAAATCGGCTCTTCCACTCTTCAATTCAACTGACAGCAGAGACTTTATTCTCAGGCAGTCGACAGGAAAACAGCAGCTCTCTCAACATGGACTTCTGTTTTGTCCAGGAAATACATAAAAAACAAATGTACATGTCATTTTTTCTTAAAGTGAATGTATTGTAACAATAAAAGCTCAAATTATAAATCAGCTCCCATTCTACCCTAAACCCCCTGGCTCCACAAACTGTGGATGAGGACAGACGCATGTATGAAGTCCTGACTGTATTTTTTTTTTTTATTACATTTTTTTTTGGTAGGTCTGTTTATTTTCAATTGGACTGTGCTGTGTGGATGTTGGGGGCAGACGAGGCTTTAGATGGACCGTTTCTGTCTCAGTGAGACAGGAGGGTAGCTTCCCTCTGTGGCCTGCATGTTCTCAGATGATCCCACGATTCCTGACTTCACAATGAAGCAACAAAAGCACTCCAGCTGTTTCTCTTTAATGACAGATGGGTTGAATCAAATCTCACTTATTATAAAAGATGCACTTTGCTGACCTCTTTTCAGGATGTGTACCATCACAGCAGGTTGCATTTGTTTGACAAACACATTGACTTTATTTCATAGTGTCTTCCAATATCAAGATTACCTCCCTCCCCAACATCCTACAAGTACAGAAGTTTTAAATGTGTGAGCAGTAAGTCTTCTGTTTGCTTTCATCTCAACCATTGTGACTTCTGCTGCTGTTTCTGTGGCCCAGAAGCTGAAGTCAAATTCATGTCCGTTGGGTTTAACTGTACATCTAAAGACATCAGAACTGTGAGGTGGAACAAAGGTCATCTTTGATTTCTTTATTTTTTCTTGCGTTCCACAAATCCTTGAGGTTTGTGGAACAGTCTGGGGTTGAAGAACACATGCTGCATCAGAGAAATACTACATGGAATAAATCTTTATTTTTTTTTCTTTCATTCTGCTGTGTAATTTGGAGCTGCCATTAAGTTGCACTAAATTCAGTTTGTGGTGATGATGTCAAACCGTTCAAGAGCTCCTGCAGTCGTACCAAACTGAAACTCATGTGAATATGACTGGTATGGAAAGTGTGTTCTGGATCTTGCTGGTTGTGGCGTTGTATCCATTCAGGTCTGATACTCAACTGTTAATGTTGTACCATGAAAATCAATTTGTCGGGACATGATGTGAACTTATACAAATGTTAGATTTAAATGCATGTTGTGACACCAGTTGAAACATTCTTTGTAATGAAGACGGGAAGCATAGTCGGTGACCAGATTGACCTTTTGACATTCTGAAGAAGCCATATTTGACAGAATAGTCCCAGTTGTATCATTTCAGCTGGTTTAAGTCTGTTACCACAGAATCAACCTGCTCTTGATTGCTTATGAAATCAAAAAGGCAGTTGAGGCAGCTGAGTAGTAATGTGATGCAGCATGAAGTTCCAGAGAGGAGGGTTCATTCATTCAGTTTGCAGAGGAGCAAAAGTAACTTGAAGGGTGACACGGTGCAGCTGCTGAGAGACTCTGATGTGTAGAGACTTATCCACCTGAAGAACATCAGACTAAAAAGGAAAATGTAATCGCTGTGTGATTTAAGCCAGTCAGAACCACGGCTCTGTCACTTTGGCAAAACAATCAAATTCTGCCCAGTGAAAAATACATTTCCTCAGATAAGCACTTATAGTAGCAAATTATTTAGTAAACTGATTTTCTGCCTGTAAGGAAGTTTAGTTTTTACCTGAGAAAGGCGGGACGGGTTTGGTCACGGACTCGTTTATCCAACTGACATGTAAACGCTAATTGTTCTGATACAACTCTCATACTTTATTGTTAGTTTTTTTTGTTTTGTATTTTATACCAGTTATTAACCTTAAGCTCGCCCAAGTTAAATGTAAGGAGAAAGACAATCCAGTCGTTGGATCAGGTCAGACATGCAGACCTGCTGAGAAACGTCTCCTCAGACCCCAGTTAGTCAGAAAACTTCTCAGCTGCTTGTGTTCTTGTCCCACAGTGTCTGAAATCACCAGTTGAGTAATTAATTCAATAGCCCTTAAGAAATTAATATGAGCTTTGTCCATTTCTCTGTAAATAACATTTGTAATTAGTTTTCTGCGACATTGGAAATTCAGCTCTGTGTGCGTGTGGGTGTGTGTGTGTGTGTGTGTGGGGGGGTGTGTGTGTGTGTGTGTGTGTGTGGGGCGCAGGTGGGTTTGAGTCATTCTGCCCTTCCCTCATTCACCATTTTCAAAGAGAGTGGATTTCACATCTACACAAGCTCCAATTTGATCATTTAGGTGGGTGTCGAACGGCTATACCTGAAAGCATTTAGATGACATGTACATATCTGACTTTGTTAGATACGCTTTAAATTTAATTTAATTGTACAGTTCTAAAAGGGAAAAATAAAGATATGAAGTGTTTAAGGTACTCTATCTTTTCTTACTGGTGGTGGGATCATTGGGTTGTTTTCATGTTGCTGAAGCAGTAAGTGGTTCTACTGACAGGACGTTTTGCCAGGATTGTAACTGGATTACTATTGAAAGTCTGCTGTCACCCGTTAAGACTCACTTAAATTCTGCTTGCTTAGAAATAGTCACATTAAATAATGTTGATGAAAGTTGATTTATTTCAGAAACTCACTTCACTAAGGTACATGCATAATAGAGTTTAAATGGGTATTCATGGTTTTAGGACTTTATTTCTTAAAATAATGACTCTATGACTCATCTAGATGGCTACAAGAGGAACTTCCTGCCTAAGGTCAGAAACGACAGAATAAGGCTGAAGGCTAAAAAATATAGCTGGGGAGCGGGGAAATGAAGGCTGAATTAATAGACAAAAGGTTTAGCAACACATGGTAGCAAAAAAGCTAAAGGCTGTAATATTAGAAGATTAGATAAGAAATGGCAGAAGAATGCTGAAGTGTGCTTTTCATACTTTTTAGGCAAAGAAGAAAAATACTTTTCAATCCAGTCCCTCAATCTTGGCCTGAGAAAGTTCTAGTAAAAAAAATTATGAACTGATAACTATGGCACAGCTACCACTTTAGAGGGCTATCATACCAAAATATTAATCAGACGTGCCTGCTTTCAAAAAATATGGTTAGTCTTTGCCACCCTGAAACGGACCAAAAAAAACATTGTCTGGCCCTTGGACTAATACAGAGTTGTATGCTTAGAAGTGCGGAAAGCCCGGTCCCAGTACTCTCACTTCCACCCTCGTCCTTCTCTTGTGTCCTTCAAATCCTAGTTCAGGTTGAAGGGTTTGAGTGCGCAGTGTTTGAAATGGGACCCAAAGGGGCCGGAGCGAAAGACGGATGTGAAGAATTGGGACTCAGTGTGCACTCAAATCCTTCAGCACTTGAAGGACAAAAGGGCAGGACAAGAGAGGCAGTTCGAGTTTTAGAACCGGGCTCTTGACTCTCGAGGGCAAGACACAGGGAGGAGCAGGGAGACAGACCACAATGGTAGCAAATTTGAAGAAATGATGGATGAAAGGTCAAACGTCTCCGGAGAGCTGGACGTGCCACCAGTCAAACAGAGAGTGCTCTCATTCCCGTCATCGATTGCCAGGAGTTCTGTCTTGTTAAGGTGGAAAGACCCAGCTCACATTCACACCACACTGGATAAAGGATACTATATTTTGTAAGGACTCAGAAAAGATATCATTTGCTGTCCAAACTCCTGAAAATAGATTTTATAAATCTTGGCAACTTTTCCTGTTTATGAGAAATCTTTGGCTATTATCTTCCCTCCTCCATTTCTTCCTCTTTTTTATATACAGATATTTTAATTTATTTCTTCTCTTTTCATATTATGCTTAATTTATTTTCTCAAATGACTATTTATTTGTGGTGTCTCTCTTCTTCTACCTTGTTCAAATGTTATTTCTATGACCTCAGTCTAGTTTGTGTGGGTGTGTCTGCAATCTGGGGATTTTGTTTGTGGGTTAGAATCTGCTAAAATATGACTTTTGTACCATATTTATCAATATATTACTGATAATCAATTCAATCTGGAGAGACTCGCACAGAGAAAAGCAACAATGAGAGTTTTATTTGCCCTGAAAGTAGGTTTCTTTGGCGCTCAGCAGAAGACGGGGAATCGCCATCAGCTTGAATAGAGCGCTTATGGCGAGGATTAGGGAATTTTTACCCCGTTGCCCGAACACTGATGGTGAAGGAGGAAGGAGGGAGGGTGTAGACTGGGTGGACTTGGGTTGGAGCATGGATGGGAAGCAGGTGGATCCATGGATGAAGAGCCTCATGAAGGGATTCTTGATGGGTGATTGGCTGAGGTGGAGACAAGCAAAACCTCTCCAGACAGGTGAGGATGACAAAAAGACATTTGAAAGAAAAATTTCAAATAAACTGAGAAAACCAGCCACGTTAAAAAGTAACATTTAAGAACAATCAGCTAACAGAACCTGGCTTAAATGCTGTAAATAAGTCAAAGGTAAGGAAAAAAGTTATTCCTTGGTTGAATGATTAACGTAGTAAAGCAGTGACAGAACGTAACAAAGGCATTGAAAATATTACAGAAAATATGACAACTGAAAATATTGAATATAAAAGGAAAAGTGCAAAAAAAAAACGAGTATATTCTTAAAAGAAAGTGATAAGAAGTTGAGAAGTAGAAATATGGCAAAAAAAAAGATGGAATTAAGATAAATGGTGTTAGTATAAAGTACAAAAATCAGTGTTGAAAATATTAGTCAGAGAAACTGGAAGAAATGATGATCGTGATATTAAGGGCCAGTCTCACTTATAATCTAAATGGCATTTTATTTTTACCTGGGAGGAAAAATAATGATAAATGTGAAAGATGTGGAGGGAAAGAAAATGTAGAACATTTATTGATGGACAGGGAAAGTTATGAGCCCTAAACGGAAAGACTGAGAAAACCAATAAGAAGAACAGGACAGGAATATTGGGAAGTGAAGAGGATATTTACACATTAAGGAAAGCACCATTTGTCTTCATACTACAAAATTAAAACATAGAATACAGAGTATAGAACACTCCCGTGCAGTAGGTGGCGGTGTGCAACTGGAAGTTGTTTGCTATCCGCCAGAACAGGACAGAAGAAAAAAAGAAGGAAAAAAAAAAAAAAAGCCATAACATCTCAAAGGGTTCATGCTAAAGACATAATACGGTGGTATTGGAATTAAAGGATTTATTATTTGACATCACCACCAGACCCTCTGCGGGTTTTCCGGGCTTCGCGTGGCAGAGTCCCTGTCTTGGCTCAATAACCAGTGAGTAATCCAAACAACTTCCACGACCGCTAGCATTGTGATGGGAGGGAATATTTACTGGACAGCGGTGATTTATTGCTTTTAAAAACATAAAACCACAAGAAGTCATTTTCATTGCCATGTATGACTATGTCAGCAGCTTCTGCCTCACTATGCAACAACTTAACACCCACGGATCGGACACACAGACACAGGTTAGCTATTGGAGCTAAGCTGTTGCAAAGCCTTGATTGTTGAGAGGCTGCTGGCAGCGCTGGCTAATGTTGTGTGGATTGATTGATGTCGGATCTTTCACGTTTTGTCTCGTTGGCACATCATCTTCCAGTGTTTCATTTTGTGAATTAAAGTTTGAAGCCCTGAGCCACTTACCATTAGCATGAAATTTCCCTATTTTTTAACGTAACATTTACGTAAAAACCCACCAAACTGAACCTGGACAGCAGCAGGTATCCCAAGCTTACAGGAAACAAGGGAGGGAATAAAGAAGCATGTAGATCATAGATAAATTATATATATAAAAAAGAAATTAAAGGGGTAAACACAAACTAAGTGTCACTATGTTAGCATCCAGAACCAGAATGAAATGAACCTTCACAGAAATAATGTTTCCTGGCAGGAAATGAAGAATAAAACATTGTGGGAATCAGAGAAAGTCTGATTGCAAATGGAAATGCTGCACATTTTAGATTTCAGTTTATAAAACCTTGTACGATTTTCTTGCGCTGTATGGTTTCCCCTGCTGTGTGGTGGCCGATCTTATACATTTCCAATAAACTACAGTGAAGTTTCTGGTTGCAGTAACTTGAAAGGGACTGCAAAAAGGTTTATTCAAGCCACAGCTGTTAAGAGTAGCCGACTGACATTTAATATAAAATATTTTTTTTCTCAATATCAGAGTGGTAAGTCTTGTCCAATGAATGCTATTTAGGTGCCGGGTTCAGCGTGCAAAACATATGAGTATGTATTTTCATAGAAGTATGAGTAGAGCAGCATGTGTTGCCTATGTTGGTGAAAATGATCTTTGTGAAGTGTTTGTGTAATGAGCACGTTTCTCTGCCTCTCTCTCTGTTGTCTCTTTAGGTGATGTGTCTCTTGACTCCCAGGCCTTGAAATCTGCACCAGAAATCTTCACCAACAAATTCTTTATAAGTACTAAGATGCACATTTAATTTTTCCAAAGAGCGAAATGACTGTCACAGCCTGTTAGTAGAAACTGATGAGGAGTGCTGGAAAAATCATGGAAGATTAAATCCAACCGATTGATGTAAATTTGATGTTTTAAATCATAATTGAATTAATATATATATATTTAAGCAACTTCCCCTTGGGGGATCAATAAAGTCTGTTCTGATTCCGATTGGATTGGCAGCCAATCTCAAAGGATGACCAGCCTGTTCAGGCGGAGCAACAGCAACAAAGGCTCAGAAAGCCGTGGAGGTCGAGATGGGGGTGGACCACCAGTGGGCAGCTCAACAACAGCAGGCCGAATCGGCCGGTCAGACACCTGGAGTTCAATCAGGCCATGGAAGACTTCAAGACCATGTTTCCCTCCATGGACTACGAGGTGATTGAGTGTGTTCTGCGCTCCAACAAAGGAGCTGTGGACGCCACGATTGACCAACTACTTCAGATGAGTATTGAAGGACATCACTCAGACGACACCTCGGACTCAGATGACAGCATCCCGCCAGAGGTCAGCACAATGTTTCCTCAGGTCTAAATGTCCCTGATCCAACCAACACAAAGACAAATATACGTTATGCTTTTGACCACATTGCCAAGACACTCAAAGTTATCCAATGATTATTTATTGATTATTTATCCATTTGATTTATCCAATCTAAATGGAGTTTTTGGCATTTGCTTCCTTAGGATCAGTTTGGTATGATTTATTTATGTATTTATTTATTTATTTATGCATATTCCAGTATTAATCTTGCACGGGTTTTGACTTAAGTAGCTGAGCTCAACCGTCTAAACAATGTAATTTTATCACAGTTAATTTATGATTTCATGGAGGGTTTGGGTTTATAGCTGCAGCATGCAATTTTACAGAAATATTTTTTCCATAATTGCTCAAACTTTCACCATGTTGTGACGGTATTGTATGAGAAAATCTGTAAAAGAAAAAAAAATGCATCACTCCCAGTCAAAAACAACCAAAGTCAGGGAAAATGCCTTAGCACTGTCAATCATATTTGTGTATGTGCTGCTCGAGGAATGAACAGAAGTAGATCGCAGAAAGCAGAAATAAAATGTATGTCCTTAATCGACCTGCTCATTTATTTTTATTTGTTTGATAAAATAAAGTTTTAAGGTTGGAAAGTTGATCTTGTATTTGTTTTTCAGATTCTGGAGCAGACCCAGGAGCCCGACAGCTCGGATGAAGAACCGCCTCCAGTTTACTCTCCACCAAAATGCAACATGTTCTCTGACTGGAAGCACCCAGAGACGCACAAAGTGTCTCCTCCACAGTAAGAACGTGGGACGGCTTCTGCACCTTTGTAGAATACACTTCAAAACACAGGGGCTCAATATATAAAAACATATCTGCCGTGATGTGGAAGAAGGCCAAATAAGAAAACAAAATTCAGTGAGAAAATTTTGTACTTTCTTTTTTATTCACTGAAGTCAAGAGATGCGTAAAAAAATAAATCTGGAAACCTTACAGACTATAATTCCAATAACTAGAAATTCAAAGACCTCCTCACCCCGACCTTCTTCACATCTAACACAATTGGTGTCAAATGTTTGCGCAGTGAGAGTTTTTGTTTTTGCTGCTGTAATTTTAAAGATATCACTAAAATAGTTTTCAGAGGTAATTTAAAGCAGAAGCAGTACACATGAAAGTTATTGCTGGACAAACCAGCACAAATGTAGCTGAGTTGATTGACACCAAATGTGTTGAGTAGGTTGACCTCTGATGACCTCTGGAAACTTTTTTTACTGCACATACCAGCACAATCGTAACACAAACATTGGCATCCATTTTGTTAGATTTGGGTTAAATTGGGGGAGGCAGCCATGGCAACCTGCTGCAAAGCATGCAGTCTGTAAGCTCAGGGAGGCTCAGGAATAGGAAGAAAATAATTCTTTATCCAAAACCGCCCCAAAACTTCAGAGAGCGATTTATGAAATCCTCCTTAAAAGATTATTATCAGCAAGTCTGGCAGCCTCGAAGACTTTTACTTTTCAGTTCACAACCTGGTTTTAATTGAAACACAAAAGAGGAGAAGCTATGCTAATGATTTGTCGGTGGGCTATCCTAGATCGGAGACCCATGTGCCAGCGGACGACCAACGAGTTCCAACCTACAGGAACTGGAACCCCCCTCTGCTCGGAAATCTTCCAGAGGACTTCCTGAGGATTTGGCCTCGGCAATTAAACAGTGCGAAGGTACTTTGTTATTTTGTTTAGAAATTACTTGCAAACAATTAAAACTTTTGATAAATAAAAAATGTTTTACAAAAGTTACATTTGAATGACTTTACTTTAAAGTGGATACGTCATGCTTTTAAATCCGTCCTTTTCACACAAGTAGAACTTCTTGGACTTGACAATTACTGTGGGGAAAAAAAAAAGAAGAAAAGTCAGAATCACGAAAGCGATTAGTCAGAAGTCATGACTTTGCTTAGCAAATGTGGCGAAATCATAGACAAGAAAAACATTATGGCGAACAGAGAGAATTTAAAATACTAAAAGATATAACCCAAAAAGAACATAAAGACATCTACGCAGCAAAGGGAGAGAATAAATCACATTTTTTGTACTACTAGACACTCAAAGTTCACAAAAAAGTTTATTTTGCTGATATCATTTTGAATGTATTGTAGCTTAGTACAGTAGTCAGAATTGAAGAATGGAGTTAGAAGTTTCTCTGAAATCGTACTACTTTCATGTCTCCTGGGAGACTTAAATCAGTACATGTGATAGAAAACATTGCTCAAATTAATGGCTTTCATTTTTATTTGAAGAGGTGAGTATAAGACTGACACAACACTGTCATTAACACCATATAACACCTGTTATGAACATGAAGCAGTCTTCATGAATGTTTCCATCTATTGTCATGAAGTGTCATTCGGTGAATAATCACTTTTAATGTAAAATTGCACGAAAAGTTCTATTAAAACTTGCATTGAAAGTACAACAAGTGTCAACTTTGCATTAAAAGTGTCATCGTTTACTGAATGATACTTCATGACAACGGTTCATGATGCCTCATTCATGTTCATAACACGTGTTACATGATGCTTATGACAGTGTTGTGTTGGTCTTCTGCAAACTCTTCCTAATAAAGTTACCTTTTAGTGTCACTGAACTCTTTTCTTTTTGGAAACGTTGCTAAGTTTGCTCTATCCTTCAAACTGAACCGGTATTGCTGATACATTACGCCGGATAAACTTGTCTTTATTTCAGCAGTTCTCGCAAAGCAGCCCGTCTCAGCCGTCCTTGACCTCCTCGGTGTCTGCGGCCTCAACGAATCAAAGGACAGCTCAGCCTGGCTCTGTGTTTGGAGCTACTTTGACTGCGGAGGGTCCCGACACGACGACGGGATCACAAGAGAACACACTGATGCAGTATTTGGAAGACGAGCGCATCGCCCTGTTTCTGCAGAACGAGGAGTTTTTGAAGGAGCTGAAGCGAAACCATGACTTCCTCATCGCCTTAGAGAGAGGTCTCGCTTCCTGCTGTTTACGACTGAGAAAATCCTCCTGAAATGTTTATGTTTTTGAAAAGCTAACTTGGAATGCGTCCAGTTTGACTTTTATGATTAATGTAAAAGTGCACAGCAAAATGAGCCTGGCATGTAGGGCTGAACAATAAAGGTGGCCGATTTTTCACTACACTGAAAATGAAAGTTCCCAGGCAGCATACCTACCATCATGTAGGGCCCATGTAGGTGGTGCCCCTACATGGGCAAACCTGTGTGGGGCCACCATGGAAACTGCGGACAAACTCATGTGGGACCCATATTGTCTGCCCTCCTTTTCCCCATATGGGGCCCACCTAGGTATGCTGGCTGGGTTGTAACACAAGGGCATTTTCCCCGGTGCAACTTTATTTGGAAGTCGAATCAACATATATTGGAATATTATATGAGGATGTTCAGTTCATTAATTGTCTCATTTCCGCCTCTCTTTATTTTAGATGGGTTGAAGTATGGATCAAAGTCCAGCCATTTATCAAGCCTGGACTCCTCCACAGGTAGCCGTCAGTCGGTCGTTGAGTTCTGCTCTCCAGGGTGTTCAGTCTACAGATCACTTGTGCACTTAAACAGGAACGAACCAAAGTTGTTCATTCCTGGTTCTGTATATACTCATGTATTAACACTAATATAAAGTTTTGTACAAACATCACACTGTGAACAAATGTGAGCTGTTTCCCATGTATGTTTGTAGCTCCACATTGCATTGAGGCTCCTTTGTGTGCAGGGGAGAGGTACTCAGCAGATTCGCAGGGCCCTCCCTCAGATGACGCACTATTCAGAGACAAACTCAAGCACATGGGTAAATGTAAGTTCGACTCACGACTGTTGAACAACTGCGCTGACCGTGGAAGCATCTGTGTGTGCTCATGACATCTACCTTTTGTAACTTCAGCAACAAGAAAGAAGCTCTTTGAAATTGCCAGAACGTTTTCTGAGAGGACGAAGAGGAGAAAGTCTAAAAGAAAGACCCTCACAAACTTATATCCTTCCTGTGACGTCACATGGTCATAACTCGTGTCTCCCCCACTATGAAGTTGGTGGTTTTATTCTGTGGTGGGAATCTGAGAGAAAATAGTCAACATAGATTTATTAAAGTGTCATGACAAGATGTGGAAGCGATGCATACATTGTGAGTATAGGTTCATGTTACACCATTCACCTTTACAATAATTTTATTTTAGAATGCAGACATGTTTTTAAACTTCTCCTTGTGATGAGCCAGCTGGACATCTGGCAGCATCACTCCTTTACAGGACGTGATGCGATGAGGGTAATATCCAGTGTGCCACCATGTTAGCAAAAGCTGTCTGTTTTTCTTATTTATGCCAGTGAACACACGAGTCTGTTCTCCTTCCCAAAAGAAAAAAATCTCCAAACTCAATGGACGAAGCAGGAGCAGAGAACAGACGGCCTGCCAGCCCATCTCCTGCCGTCTGCAGCGATCATTTCCCTTTCACTTCACACAAGAGTTCCAGACTCGTTAAATATATGTATATATAAATATTTTTAAAAAACAACAGATCATAACACTAAAAATGCAGAGACAATACTTGTTTGTAAACACAGAGCACAACTTGACTGCAGAGAGAGCTAACCTTGAACCCGCTGGTTGCCATGGTTACCCGCCGTTGTGGCGCTGCTCTAACATTCGGTAGCATGCCGTCGGCATACTCCAACTTATTATCACAGCATAGTAAAAATAAGTTATGCTACCAAATTGACACTAGTGAAAGGGAAACGTCTTGACGACCCAAACGCGTTGCGTGCAGGCGAGCGGATAAATGAGGAGGAAAGCAGCTCAGCGTGAGGCAGAGCGAGACGGAGAGACGCATAGGGAGAATAAAACCTCCGACATGTGCAACAGATACCAGGCGAAGACAGGTGACCGGCGCAGGCCGCGAGTTTTAAATCATTTTATTGGCCTAATTGTGGCCTAATAGTTTCAGTTAGATGTTAGTTTTGTTTGTGTTTGTTTTGTTTAACTAAGCTTGTGTTCAGATTGGGCACAGCCGACTCTACAGTGAATCTCCTTGAGGATATCGAGGCAAACCCTGGCGGTAAGCATTACCAGTCGCTCAGTTTTGCCTTTGTACTTTGCCGGCGGTCCTCCTTCACTGAGGCGGATTAAATGAAAAGGATCAAACCTGAAACTTTTCTCCATCTTTCAGTTCAACATTTACAGCATTTTTATCAGGTGTTATACATTTCTTTAAATGCTTTGGCATGGCACATCACTTCAGCATGAACTGTCTCCTTTGGACAACTCCTATCCAGTTTGGACAACTCCTGTCCAGTTGTGCCCCCTTTGTCATAATTCTATGTTAATGACGCCACTTCTGGGTTGATTGCTCAATCTAACAAAGTTCCTTCTCAGACATGTAGAAAACCTTTACCTTGTTTTTTGGGGGATTTTTTTAAGAGGCATGAGACCAACCAATAATTAAATAAAAGCATTTCCCATATGTAAAAGAATGTACCATTTTCACTGTGTGTGGAGGAATAACCTTTAGATTGGCTTTTTTAAATTGTACATTTTAATTTTTGTATATGAATGAGGTTTCAGGAAAACAATGATCAAGTAAAAAAAAAAAGAAATACTAACACTTTAAGACTGACATGACACTGTCATAAGTACAACATAACACCCGTTATGAACATGAAGGAGTCTTTATGACTGTTGCTATGAAGTATCATTCGGTGGATAATGACACTTTTAATACAAAGGTGCTTTACAAGTTTCATTAAAGATCCATTAAACTTTGGATTCTTTTTTTTTTAGTAAATAATGCAACGAGTTTTTAATCTTAGAACTATATAAACTGCTGATGCTGAGTAGAAACTTTTAACACTTTAATTTTTTGGCAGGGAACTGAAAATAACCTATAAATGTTTTTGTAATTCTTTAGTTCATTAATCTCTTTTTAATGCAGAGATGGCACTTTTAATTGACTCTTAATGCAACTTTTGAAGCAACTTTGCAGTGAAAGTGTCATTATATACCGAATGATGGCAACAGTCGTAAACATTCATAAAGACTCCTTCATGTTTATAACAGGTGTTGCATCATGTTTATGACAGTGTCATGTCAGTCTTATGCACATCCAATCAAAACAAAAAAAAGACTTGAAATGTCCTCTGTAATTAGACATGAAGCATTTTTTGTTGCTTTTATGTTTGTTCAGATGAAGATGGGAAACCAAGAAGAGGCATCCTTCAGGAAGACAAACAACTTGACAAGCCAATATGATGGTAAAACACTTTTTTATCCAATGTTTTTGAAAAATGAACTTTGTGAAGTTATAAAGACTACATACCAGTGATGGCAAAAAAAGGCTGATCCAGCATATTGAAAATCCACTGGTAGTTCTCTACTCAGTCAAGGATCAGTGCTGCTGTGTTGATTTAAACGTCAACTTTTGACATTGTGTCCTCCTCATTTCTTGTGATTTGCTGTCCTATTTTCTTTGTCTGTTGCTGAAAGTTTTTGTTTTAGTTGCCTCCTAGGAATTCTCAACACCAACAGCAAAACTCCGTGTTCTCCATTCTCAAGCATCTCAATACCATGTGTTCTTTTCCTTCTGACTTAGTTCTCCCAACTGTCTGGTAGGACAAAGTCAACAGGTGAAGCGATGGATCTGTCAGCAGTGAATACCTTCAACTTCTTGATGCCCTTTTCTTGTTACAGTCAGGGTGATGCTGGATACAACCTCAATCTGTTAGCTCTGTATTTGACACAGGATCCTAATCATGCATTACTTTGTAAATTCAATGTCTTTTTTTTTAAGTGGTTCTGATCAATGCTAGATCAACATTAAACAAGACACTTTTTAAACACTTCCTGAGAGTTGGACTTAGAATTACAGCTCAGTATTTAGCTCTTCTCAAGTAATGCAAAGGGCGCCCTGTGGCTTTTAGGTCTTGTCTAATTTTTACTAATGTTTTCAACTGAAATGACTGAAAATAAAATTTCTTAACTTCACTGCTGTGCACAGTGTTATATGTTTCTCGAAAGTTTGATAAAGGTGTAATTGTGGGTTTTACAGATTTGTTTTAAAACGTGATTGAATGTTATTTGTTGGAAATTTCAGGATTCCATTATGCTGTGAGATCAGGATAAATGTTGTGCTTTCACCAAAAAAAACCCTGCAGCACAATATTTTACACACAACTCAGCATGTAGAAAAATGGACATTGTGTGAAAGTGTTATACGCATCGGGGAGTGGTTACCATCTCATACTGCCTATACTGGTAGCTTCCTTCTATTACAATAAAAAAAATGTCTTTACATGCCTAATTCTGATATTTAAAATTTACCTAAAAACATCTTGATTAACTTGGGGACAACTGCATTAAATCTTTTGGACAGCTTCAGACCTATCCAAAGATATGTCATTTTTCATATTTTGTAAAAAAAATATATATATATTTTTGTCCAAAAAAGCCTGATTTTATTTTATTTTTTAAGAAAAACCCAGCTTATGCAATATTTCCCCCACACAAAAAATTATTTTTGGAGCAATGAAAGTTCAAAGTAAAAACTGACACTTCTATCCTTTGTGACACACAATGGTACATCTTTTCAAACTATAATAAAAGAAAATCCACATTTAATTTTCTTTTCTGTTTTCACTGCATTAAATGTTTTCAGCAGCTTCAGGCCTGTCCATAGATATAAGGTTTTTCACATATTTAAAAACTAAATCTTTTCTATGTTTTATGGCTGTTTTGGCCGAATAAGTCACATTGTTTTAAAGGAGAATAAAACATTTACATTTTGGAACGTAATAGAACAATGTTCCTATGGAAACTTGATGAAATGAAGGTGGTAATATTTCCACACCTAAAACAATGTTGAAGGCAGAAGCTTAGATTAGCTTGGTTTTCATGGGAAATGATTTAAAAACACTGGAATCAAATATGTGATAATAATGTGAGTCCACGTATTAAGTGTGCACAAAGTCCACATCTTTTGTTCTACATACCTCACAATAAAAGGGACAAATAAAAAAAAAAAAAATAAAACTTTTAAAAAAGTCCTGGCCAAGATTCATAGAATGAACCGTTATTCTGACTGAGATATCGAGAATGAAGAAAGCAGTAAAGCAGGATGTTTCATTTTGGGCAGCAATGTGTCTCAAGGGTTAATAGTAGCTAATAGCAAATAGTAGCTTTGCAGCGGAATGACGTGATTTAGCAGCGCTGCTAGCAGCTTGCGGCCAGCTTTCTGATGGAGCTGCAGTTTGCACCACAGTCTGAAACACCAGAACTACATTAGCTAGCTTGTGATGTTAATTTTATTGTTCCTTTAGATTTTAAATATTAAAATAAAGTTCAGGGGTGGCTACTGCATTGCCTAAATACAAAAGGTTGCACAATTAAAAAGAAAAGTGCCACAATGTAATTACATATGTATAGAGGAATAATAAACTGAACTGAGTTTTTATCATTATGTTTAGGCCAGCAATGAGTTTCTATAAGATGAAATGAAATATGTGGGTTTAATTAACTCCAACAGAACTTCAACCTCCAGGTTGTGAGTGCCAGCTGCTGTGCACTCTTCATAGTGAGGAACGCGGCCCATCTTCTGAGGTAAGAAGATGGATGCTTTCATCTACAAAGAAAAGAAGTTAACAGTTGATGTCAGTGGGAAAGTACAGAAATGCACTGCAATCACCAGAGGAAAAAAAGGCATAATCTCATAATTACTCCATCAGGATCTCGTGAGAAACTATCTTTCAATAACTACACTGTTAAACAAGTTACTGAGCTAAACTGTTTGAGGAAACCGATTGCCTCAAACAGTTTAGGTTTATTACACTGAACAATTGAGTTTAAACATATTAAATTTAGGTACATTTAACTTAAATATTTTCTGTGAGAGTAGCGAGAAAATAAAGAATTGTACCATTTTATTATGGAAAGTGAACTAGAAGTATCCTATGCTCATAATGTAATTATTTTAAATTATTTAAAACATATTTATTGTACTCATCATTGAATCAGACTAACTTAGATGGTATTTAAAAAAATATACAATTCAGCAAAGTTATTCAGTTTCATTCGTCTGATATAACATTCTAGTTGTCAAAACTTCCAGCTACTCAATTCATTTGAATGACTAAAACTATATAAGTTACCTTAACCCAATACAAACAGACATATTATACTACAATAAAACGACGTATGCAGTTTACTATAAAAATATGCAAACTTGTCTAAAAAATTATTTTCAAAACTTAAAAATGTAGGTATTCGTAAGCTGTAATAATTGAGTAACATTAACTTGTGCAATTTTAGTGAGCGTAATTTATGAAGCTACCTTCATAAATCCGTGAGAATATTACTTCATCCTGCTTTGTGATAGGCGGCCCAGGAGTGACGCATCAAACTTCATTTCATGTCCTTCAGATCTACCTTTCAGTCTGTTGGCGGCGGTAATGCGCTTCATTTAGTTTACCATCCGCCAATAAAAGAAGGAGAAGGAGACGCAAGCTACCGCCCTCTTTCTAAGCAGGATTCTATTGCTGTAGGCTACGGCGTTCTTATCAAACCGACATTTGGCATTTAATTATTAAAAACATCCTGACGAGAAACGAGCGTTTAGTTCCCAAACCGACTGCGGAAGTATACCAAAGTAGCTCTCCTTCAAAGTAAATTAAGAGAACTACTAATATGAATCACAGCTGCATTTTTAATAATAGCTAACGTTAGTGTTACTAATAATGTCCTTTTTCATTGTAAATGAATAAGTTTGGTCTTTTCAGCCATATCTTTTAATAACCGTGACATACAATAAAATATTTCATGGGAAAAAATCTGAAGAAAATAGTACAGAATTGGCTTCTGTTTCGCTTAAGATGCATTATGATAATTTAAAAATAATCAATGCATTCGAGCACCAAAATCCCGTAAACAGAAGGGTCAAGTATTTGCCTGGAAGCCATTAGTTTCAGCTAACTTGATCCAACGCCTCCCTTCAGTTGACCGAAGAAGACTTCCGGTGGCTTGTCATGGCGGTGGATCCATGGTGAATCCAATAGAAAGGGGAAAATATTCGCCCGCTTTGTCCTTTCTCACCCACCCAAGTCATATTTTCATGGGGAAATACGTCTGTTCACACCGACTCTAAACCTCGGACTTCCCACCGGAGCTGTGTGTGTCCCCACGGCCGGCCATGGCGGCTCACAAACCAGTGGAATGGGTCCAGGCCGTGATTACCCGATTTGATGAGCAGGTAAAATGGGCTAATTGAGGTGGGCTAATTCAGCGGCTTTGTTGTAGCCGCATAGAGATTTGGTCTTTACACAGACGTTACATGCACATTGAGTTGGGAAGCGGTTTTCCAGCCAACTACAGATATCAACCTGTGTTTAAAACACTAAAGATGAGCTCGGTGCTGCTAACGTCGTTTCTTCACAGCTCTCATGTTTCTCGCAGTTCAGCCGTCTTGGGTAGAAGCGGTCAGACTTAGAAAGATGTAGAGTAAAACATCGTTACGGAAGTTTTAAAGATGAATGAGCTGAGTGGAGCTACTTGGCTAATTTTATTTGATCCCGGATAGCAAGCTAACAGTAGCAGGCCTAATGCACCCGGTCGTAAACAAATGCCCTGCTAAAGTTCCTGCTGTGGAGTCCGAGCCAGTTTTGCTTCCTTCTCATATCTGAACAGTTTAATGTTCAGATATGTGCGGCAGCATGAAGCTTAATGCTTCCTGTTAGCGGGGGAAGCAACAAAGTTCTTTTCTTCTTTTTAAAGAAGCCTTTTTTTGACATGTTCTTAGCATTGCTTCTGGAAAAATGATAATCGTAAAAGAGTGCTGACGTAGGTGTTCTAATCATTTATTAATGTCTTTGTTTTCAAAGCTTCTTAGAGTTTTTTTTAAAAGTGTTAATTGGTATAAAATTATGGCTTGTTACTGAGATTTACCAGCTCAACCTGGATTAAGGCAGCTAAGAGTTAATGCTACCCTGAACTCCAACTAAAGCCTTTCTAATATTTTGGTTAATCTTGGTAACATTATTTGTGATCCGAACAGTTTTTTTTCTTCTAGCTTTTTTTCTTGTGAAGTTGGCAAAATGTATGCCTTTCTTGGTGAGTGTGGGGGGGGGGGGATTACTTATGAGCTTGAGTTTGGCTGTGGGTCTTACCTTATATTGTCTAATACACAGCTCTATCTTGTCTCTATTTACTAGGGGTGCACCAATTTATTAGGCAGCTGATTTCTTTAACTTCTGCAGATCGGCAGATACTTGCACGAGAAGCCGATCTTATCCTCCAATCTAATCTTCCTCAGCAAAGGTCTAAAAATCAACCACTGTCCTCTTCTGCTCTCCTATGAGAGAAGTTTGACGGACAGACCGGCCCACCAGGTCATGTCTGCACATTTGCAGTTAACAACAGTCACCCCACTGTTGCCAACTCAGTGACTTTGATGCTATATTTATTGACATTTCAGACAATAAAAAAGTGATATCGGCCAAAATTGGAATAACAAGGTCAGGCTTTTTAAAAATGGGTAATTGGCAATCGACCAGAAAACTGCAATCGGTGCACCCATCCTTTTTACTTTCCTAGTTGACATTTAGCTGCTCCTGTTTCGTTTCTCCTACTTAATAACTCAGGGCTTAAAGAAACGAGGAACATATCTTTAAACTTGGAAAACTAGACAGGATGAAAATAGTGCTAGTTATGAGATAAACTAGAGATCTCGTCACATTCTTACTTTAGTTGGAACATTTATTGCCTTTCTGTTTAATCTGTTTCTCTTTCATTTATCATAGCTAATTTGTGACCCTTTCGTCTTTGGTTCCATGATTTCCTCCTTTTCCTGTTCTCATCCTTCTCAGCTGCATCTCATAAGTAGTTTAACCTTTGTCTTTGCTGAGCTGGGATCTAAACTATTTACACTTTTTGATTTGTTGTCTCTTTCCCCAACTTTTTTGGGAAACCTCTTTCCTGTTGGTGCCTCTTTCTCTCTCCTGTTTGTTTTTTCATCTCTTTCCAAATGAACTGATTCTGCAGTAAATTAGCCAATTTTCAGAATATGCTTTGTTGGTTTGGAGGACTGATGCTGCAGAAATTGACAATATGAGAACAAGAAAGAAAAGAGTAGATGAACTAAAGGGTTGGGAAATGCAAAAGAGGAAATGTGAAAGGAGAAAATGTGTGATTTAAAAAAAGATTACAGTAACTAAATAGTAATAAATGCAAATAAAAAAGAAAAAAAAAAACCTAACTAAAAACATATCAAATAAATACAAAATATGAAATAAAAATTTAAAAAGAAAACTAAAGTATAAGATTGGAAATAAAATAGAAATCTTAATAACAGGATAAGTAATGGATGCAAGGTATCACTTAATGAGTTAATCTACAGTTGATTGATTTTATTGATTGACTAAAGATTAATTGACAAGTGATCACTTTCTTAAAAACGTTTTAAGAATGTTGTTTTTTCTTGCAACTGTCTTTCCATAACACGAAGGGCTACATTTTTCATAATATGTTGACTATTATGATTAAATGTTACTCTTATTTTGAATCAGCTGTATTACAGCTGCAGTATGTAACTTTTATTGGAAAAATATTTGTTTTCTTGTTGAAACTGTCGTTATGTTATGATAGTGTGGGAACTTGTAAAAAATCAAACTCCTTATAAAACAACCAGGAGGAGGGTCTTAGCGCTGTCAATCACCCTCCTGTCCCCTACTAGCTCTCTGCTATGCTGCAGCTGCTTCCTCTGCATACTCAGGCTAATGCGCATGACCAGTTTCCTGTAAGAATACGTCGTTTCATTCAGCAGCGCATTCAGCAGCGCATTCACAGGTCAAAGTGATGGCGCTAATACACTCCTCCTCCTTCTGATTGGTCGTTTTAGACTGGGGCGATGCATTTCTGCAGACTGCAAAAGTAGCAGAGGGAGGAGGAGGAGCTCGATCTTTTTACAGATTATCTGTCATGGTGACAGTTTTAACAGATATATAAAAAAAGCTGCAGTATGTAACTTTTGAAAAGAATTCACATGGCTTGTACTTGTACACAGCTCTAAATACTGACTGAATAAACAGAACATTTTTTTTCACATTAGTAAACTTACATATTTACAAGGTGCAGCAACAACAGGAGCCTCTTATGCTGTTGACTAGAAAAATTAAAGATGGAAAAAAACAGTTAATTTCACATGAACAGACATAGTCATATAGAAGTACTGTCTGTGGTTGCTCCAGAAGGAATGTTAAAACTTGGCTCAGAACGGTCCTCAAAATCAACCTTATTTATTTTGTGCTATGTTTGCACCCACAATCATTCTGCCTCATCCCTTCCGCTTCTGTCATCACATCGTAGAACATCAGTAATTTCTGAATGGGTAGTTGATGCTTCTCCAACTTAGTTGAATGAGCGCTATTAGAGTGAAACTTAAAGAGCTTGTCGAGTGCTTAAAAAGTATGTTTGGCATCCCACACAACTTTGTTTAGTCTGTTTCTCTTTCCCAATTTTGGTCTGGCCCTGCCATCTTTATTCCTGTATGAACTGGTTCTGTTAAGTATGTCCAGTGGTGCCCTCTTCTGGATGATGGCCAAATTACAATTCTGACAATCTAAGCAGATGTTATTTAATTGATTGGAACTAATTTTAATCTAACAAACCATTAGCAGACACTTAATCACAAGTCAGTTAATTGTTTGTATCCTTAATAGTGTTATTGCAAAATTTTACTGTCAAATTATAAAGAAATATTTTGTCTTTGTAGAATCAAATGTTTGTGAAGTTCTTTGCATTGCTTGCAATATTTGCACATTATGTTTTATTGCTCATTTTTTCAGGATCAGTCCATCATTCGTCTTCACTTCATCTACATTTCTTCTTCACATTCCTGTGAATTTGTACATGATGGGGTAAAAGACTGGATTTAATGTTTGAAGACAAGTTTGGACTTGATAGAGCAATTTATCATTTCTGGTAAATTTTAGTGAGGTTTGACAAAGCTTCATGATGCACTGAGGCTTTCCGTCAAACCGCTCCACTCATGATCAGACCAGCCATGGTGCTTCATTTGCTCTACTGCGCCATCAGGTGGACAGTATTTGTATAACAATCAAGGTGAAAATGAAGCTTTAATCTGAATGATGTTTATCATGCCAACACATAAATTCTAAATATGGTCTGAATATTGTCATAATCTGTTTATGTTGCAAAGACTGGATCGAAAAGAAAACTGGAAACAATTGAGGAGAGGGTTGAGATGAGAACGGGCTTTTTACTTTGTAACTATACTCATGTCAAGAGTGACAACATTTTATTGCATATATAATTTTTCTGCTTTAATAAAATTTTTCTTTACTATGCTCGGCTTCAGGCAGTTTCTCTGTTTTGAGATGATTTCGTCTGGTATGGTGAGCCCAGATGAAGCGATTCATCTGCACTCTGTGTTTGTGTACTGAGAAAAGCACCAGCAGTTTTATAGAAATTAAAATTTTCTGTCCAATATTTAAGATTCTGCAGTTGCAGAGTGTTACTGTATGTTTACATGCTGTCTTATTTTTAAACCAAGCGTGGCAACTTGGTCCAACATGAATATTCTTGCCTTTATGCAGGGCTCTATAATGCCTCAGCAACGATCAGGTCTTTTCATTTCATTAAAGTTTATTTAAACACAACAGACACTTCACCCTTTAAAACATCAGAAATTAGGAGAAAGAAATCAGACCACAGGAGCCGCTGCGTTGGGTTTTTGACGTTATTATAAATTATTTTATTATTACTATGTGCTGAGCATTTTATGAGGAGAGATCAAAATGTTGCCACACATGGAAAATTTTAGTCCATCGCTAAAAACGTTGTAGACACACATGCTATAAAATCCTAAAACCAAAAAACTGTGATAAGGGAGGAAGGCAGCTTGTTTTTCCTGTCCTTTATTTTTATTCACAAGCAAACTGAGGAGCCGGTTCCTCTAGTCACATAGTACAGGCCCACAAGGCTAACAGATTGTCTGTCTCATGCCGTCATGCCTGCTCCATTGATACATGCCTCTATGGAAAGTAATCCAGCTCCAATATGCATGATTTTTAACATATAAACAGTAAGCAAACAACACATGTGATCGTTAAATCCCTAATGAATTGTGGGGTTAAGCCATTTCTGGCCTCACCTGGAATAAGATTTCGGGATTATGCAGACTAACCCACAACAGACTTAATAGATGAAAATGGGTTTGTGCTTTTCTTAGATTTTTTACACAGCATTCCATCCTGTTACATTTGTCTTTAAAACTCATTTAGGATTTGGAGAAAAATTCTGGAATTTTATTATTATAACGTTACATAGCAACATTAACAGCTCTGTAGTCGTGAAACAGGTAACAGATTCAGCATTCATAGAGGAATCTGTCAAGGTTGTGGAAGTTTGCCATAATTATTTATAGCAGTTGCAGAGATGCTGTCCATTCTAATTAAAAACAGTGGAATGGCTGGGACTGATGTCATGGGCCAGCCAATAATGCGTCGATCGTAGGATGATGAGACCCTTTTCTTGAAATTTGAAGATCAAATCCTCTTTGCTCTTTAAACCATAAATCTGTTTTCTAAGGTCTTTGGACTTCAACTAAGCTTCAATTATAGCTGAGCTGTTTTCCCCGAAGACCACCCACATAAAAGTAAAAAAAAAAAAAAAGATTTGAAATACTTGGGAGTAGTGACAACAAAGAATAAATCGGTGTCTGATGTGGTGAATATTTGGAACAATATTCATATTAACTAGGATGGAGAGCCTCTCCAGATTTATCTACACGACCTTGTGGCCATGGTTACTAGCCTGAGCGTTCATGGCAGCTTCTGTTGTGGTGAACCAGCTGTAGCTTGACAGAGAGAAAGTTGAAGAGCGTGAGCAGCATGTTCACCCAGGCGATTGACAGCGCTAAGATCCTCCTCCTAGCTCTGATTGGTTGTTTCCGATGAAGCGGTACATTTGTTCAGATGACAGCCAATCTACAGGCAGAAGGATGAGCAGCTCCATATTTTTCACAGATCTGCCTCGTACTGTCATAACATTGACATTGTGCTCTTGCTTTCCTCCAGCTTCCTATTAAGGTTGGACATCAGAACACACACAGCAAAGTCAGCATAGACCACAACAAAGAATGCTTGATCAACATCTCGAAGTACAAGTTCTCCCTCGTTATCAGCGGCCTCACCACTATACTCAAAAATGTCAACAACATGGTAAGTGTTGCAGTAGGCATAGTAATCTGTTTGTGGAAACAGCCAGTAATGGCAACAATAGATTTTTTTTCCACTACTGTCACAATTACTGTTCCTCTGTTTCCAACTGACAGCATCGTGAACTTGATCGTCCTTGGTAGTCACAGGCAGACTGGACATGTTTAAGATAACTCAGTGAAGAATTTTAGTGTACACATTTTAAATTGGAACAAGAAATAAAAGTCTTGGTATAGTCTTGTAATATTTCCAACAGGCTCAATACAAAAGCTTAGCTTGGTCAAAAAAAAAAGAAAAGAAAGTTCTTAATAAATGTAGGATGAGCATATCGTAAGTGACTAACTCAAAGCTGCCGGAGAGCATGGCTAATGGTTTTATGCATGAGTAAACTGTGTTGTGCGATGCCTGACTGACCAAGCAGTGGAACTCTGGAGAGGAGCTCAACTCCCCCCTCACCCACATAAATATCCACTGCTTAATGTTAGGACACATGCAATAAAGTCCTAAAGTTTTAATACATGTGCGAGGGATAAGCGTGTTGGATAACACTAGGTTACAAAAAAATATATTTGGAAGTTTTCTATGTTTTTTCAACTGAATTATGACTATTTTGCACGGTTGAATCCAAAAATGACATCCATTTTTCTCAATCGAGTCACGTTTTTATTCTAATTTGATTTAGAGAAATCTGATCTTCTGACTAAATTGATTACCTTTTTTGTGACACCATCAGTTCGTTTCCATTAATACTTCTCAGGTTTTAGAAGAAAAAAAAAGTTATTTAACAGAGTGTATTAATTAAATGTTACAAACTTGGATTTCTGTAAATTGAATAATAAACACTGGTAAGGGTAAGTACAGGTCATTACGTCTTCATTGTGTAAAATTCTCCGTCTTTTTTCTGTCCTGATGGAGTCTCTCCTCCCGCTCATCACTCATTGATCCCAGATTCTCAGGGAACCGATCCAGATGTGAGAACAAGTCATGCATTTTGATGCTAATGTTGCTCCATAGGTCAGAAAGTTGACCTGATGGAACTAAACCAATGTGATTTTTGGATTCAGCTCATCAAAATGACCCTAAAACAGTTGAAAAACCCCAGACAATTTTTTTTGGCTGTTGACCAGTGCAATCAATGGATATATATACGTGTGTGTATACATTTGTATAAAATGTGTGTTTGCATTTGTATGTATTTATCTTTCACTGCTCATTGACGGGTTTATTTTTCCAACAGCGGATATTTGGAGAAGCCTCCGAGAAGAATCTTTATCTTTCTCAGCTCATCATCCTCGACACACTGGAGAAGTGCCTGGCAGGGGTCAGTATTTTCGAAGATCTCTTTGACAAATTTCCTGCATGGTACTATATTTAAAATGTTTGTAGAACTGTTATGCAAAAATAAAAAAAAGAAAGAAAAATGGAAACATCACCAGTAATCCAATGAGCAGAAATAGAAATATACTGTATGTTTTACATTTCCTGCCTCAACTTGAACTTGAACTGTGAAAATATGCGATTACTTTTTTTCTAAAAAACATTTTTAGCGGTTGCTGACTCTCTAATCCACTATTTCAAACCGGACAATCAAATTAAACTGCTGACATTCTTTTCTTCTCTACTCTGCCTCTTTAGCAATCTAAAGACTGCTTGCGTTTGGATGAGACCATGTTGGTGAAGCAGTTGCTGCCAGAGATATGCCATTTCATCCACACGTATCGTGAGGGCCACCAGCACGCGGCAGAGCTGCGGGCCTCCGCCTCCGCCGTCCTCTTCTCTTTGAGCTGCAACAACTTCAATGCTGTTTTCAGCCGCATCTCAACCAGGTGAGGCATTTACCCCGTGCACTGTTACTTTAAATGCTTCTAAAGCCAGGAATAACGAAAAGGTAAAGCCATGGTAACCGCCATGTTTATGGCAATAAAATGTTTTTATTATTGCGATTTGTAACTATGTACTATGGAAATGTACAATATTAAAGCACAGGGAAAGGCAGAGAAGCGTCACATTTATTAATGATTTTTTTTACAGATGATGTATCTCATGCTGTTCTGCCACGACATAAACTCAGTTTGAACAGATGTGTAAAAAAATAAAACACAATTATTTTAAAATGAAAGTTGCATAATGCAGCTATTCAGTTATTCTGACTGTAGATAATATTTTTTTGCATTTAGAAAATTCCCACAAGCTGCATTAAATTAGTTGTAAAACATGTATATCATGTAATTGTTTAGAAACTGAGGCCGGGGTCTGCAACATGCGGCTCTAGAGCTGCAGGTGACTCTTTGGACATCCCAAAATGACTTCTTATCATTTTAAGCCAGAATCATTAAAAATCAATTGATATATCTATTTTTTTGTGGGGAGGAACGTCACCAGAGACGTCTTCAGTAACTTCAGTAATTGCTGAAGACGTCTCTGGAGCTTCTGTGCCATTTCTCACCCTGTTGAGAAAGTGTCTTGCTCACAACCCCAAAATAAATAAGTCGCGAATATAGTTTAAAACTATTTATTAATGAACTATGCTCATTATTCAAATGAACAATATTCATTTGATCAGTTCTCAAAGGCCATTTGCATCCAGTCAGGTAAATGAAACTTTTCTGCTTCAGGCTGCAGGAGTTGACGGTGTGCTCAGAAGACAACGTGGATGTTCATGACATCGAGCTCATGCAGTACATCAACGTGGACTGCTGTAAATTGAAGAGGCTTCTGCAAGGTTTGGATTAGCTTATTTTATATTTTCAGTCTTTAAAAAAAAACCTGCTTGACAACTTTAAGAACTACTGAATGCTTACACCTGAAGGGCGATGTCACTTTGAAGGGGAATGGACTTTTATTTTATGTTATGTATTTTTATTGTGATTTTTTTTTGGTAGAAATTATTTTACACTTTTATGTTAAAGGATTTTTTATTTTAAAAAATTGTCAAAAGAAGCTAAATCTCATTGATCATTATTGTAGTATATAGTAAATCATCCAAGGGGCTGAATACTTTTTATATACTTTATATATTTCTTCTATGTGATCTATATCTCAATAGGGTATTACCTGGCTAAATAAAGGAAATAAAAAAAGAGTATCCATATATGCTGTGTGTATGCTTGTTTGAAGATCACCCCATGTATTCCCCAGACACATCAGGATACTTAGTTGTGTGTGATGTTTTTTTTCTTCTTTGCATTAGAAACTGTGTTAAAGTTCCGGGCTCTCAAGAAAGCCGCACAACTTGCTGTCATCAACAGTTTAGAGAAGGTGTTTTCCCACTATAACAAAGAGTAAAACAGTCATTTCATTTACTTGTATTGAACCAGAATAAGAGGAAATGATCCTGGTTTTTCTCTGCAGGCATTTTGGAACTGGGTAGAAAATTATCCTGATGAATTCACAATGCTATACCAACGCCCTCAGACAGATATGGCAGGTATGCACAGATTTAATGTTTGTTAACTTTGAACCTGACTGTCATTCATAAGATGAATTGGCGCTGGTTCTCCTGTAAAGTGCTTCGAGGGGCAAATTGTTGTCACGTTGTTTCATCTTGTTCACAGAAGCTGCAGAGAAGCTATTTGACCTGGTGGACAGTTTTGCAGAGAGCGCCAAGAGGAAGGCAGCCGTATGGCCGCTCCTCATCATTCTACTGATACTTTGTCCAGAGATCACACACACAATCTCCAAAGACACGGTGGAGGAGAGCAAGGCCAACAAGGTGGGCTGAAGGAACTTCTCCAAACAATCGCATTTAAACAGATCGTTGTTGTCATCCGTCACTTCACTTCTGTGTTGTGTCTGCAGAAACTCTTCTTGGATAATTTGCGGAAAGCTCTCGCCGGCCAGGGCGGAGGCAAACAGCTGATGGAGAGCGCTGCGATTGCCTGCGTCAAGCTTTGCAAAGCTTCTACTTACATCAACTGGGAGGATCATTCAACCATTTTCCTTCTGGTTCAGTCTATTGTCATGGATCTCAAGGTTTGACTTCTTTTTTTTTTCGTTTGTTGAAATAACAAAATAAAAGGACAACAAAAGTTTTACAGCGTGCAGAATGTCCATCTGTATAAAAGCCTGGGGTCGTTTACATCAAATACCATTTAACTTGGGTTACACATCAGTCGTTTGGATCTGGGCTGTTGGGTTTTGAGTGAGGTTTTCTTGTTCCTCCAGACTCTGCTGTTTAACCCAGCCAAACCGTTCTGGAGGGTGACCAGCAGTCAGAATGCTGACGTGGAACTCATGGTGGATTGCTTTGTTTCATGTTTCCGCATCAATCCTCACAACAACCAGCACTTTAAGGTAGATTGACAGGATGTAGAACGTATTGTGTCGACGCACCACCTGTGATAAATCCGCTGCCTCTGAGTTCATGTCTCATCTCTCCTCTCCAGGTCTGTTTGGCCTCCTCCTCCCCCTCAACCTTCCATTTTGTCTTAGTCAACTCATTGCACAGAATCATTACCAATGTAAGTGAACAAAACGCATTTTCTGATTACTTACTTGCTTTATTTCTTTAAAAAAAATTTTTGACATGTTGTTACTTTCGTTGTGTCGCCTGCTTTTAGTCTCATCTAGACTGGTGGCCGAAGATCGATGCAGTGTACCATTACTCTGGAGAGCTTCGCTTCATGTTCTCAGACACCCTGAACCGGGTGGTGCAGAGCACTGGCACTCATGCTCCGCTACGCATGACACCGGTGAGCCGAACAGCTGACATATGGCAGTAGTCATTATAAGTATTCATTGGCCAGGCTTTATTGAAGGATCGTTACAAGATGATACATTTGGAAATGCTATTTGTAGTCACGGTAATAGTCACCACTGTGCCCTCTGTCTTACTCTAGAGTCTGACATTCATTGGAAAGAAGACCACAAGCCTTAAGTTTAAAGAGAAAGCCACAGAGCAAGACACTCGGAGTTATAAGTGCCTTCTTCTCGCTCTGGTCAAGCTCATCCATGCAGACCCAAAGCTGATGCTGCATGTAAGTCCATCTAACCTGGTGGCTTGGATAAAAAGAACAATTTTTTTGCTCAGCATTTTTTATGGTTTTATGTTGATTTAAATGGAATTCAGCTAATTGTGAGGCTGCAGCAGCAGCATCTGTTTAAGCCAGAGTTACTTTAGCTTGATTTCTACTGTGTTTATCTGACAGAACCCAGTTAAGCAAGCTTCAGAGATCCAAAGCAGTACAGCAGAACTCATCACCGGCTTGGTGCAACTGGTTCCTCTGAACATCACAACTCAGCTGTCACAAGAAGCCATGGAGGTCAGACTGTCATTTACTCACTGCCATGCTAGCTCCTTTTTTAGAAAGCAGGTGCATCTCAGAAAAGGAGAATTCTCACCCTAACTCACTCCATCTCCATCTTGACATTGTGAATATACTCAGACTTGACTCTGATTTGTGCCCTTTAAGTCATTTGTATCTATTTCAAATACATGTTTACATAGCGGTCAATCACTTCGTTGTTTTCTAACATGCGAATGAAAAATGATCTGCTAATGGAACGTGGAGGATTTCAGTGTAACCTGTAGCAGTTGATGAGTCGGCCTTTAAAACTGTGGAAACTTTATGGCGTTTGATAAAAATGAGTTTATTAATAATAGGTCGCAACAATTAGTCATTAACATACTTGTGCTTATGTTATTATTAATATAGATTTTATCCAGAGGTGACTGCTCTCCTGACATGTTGTTCACTTATGTCGGTGAATCAGTAGAAATCAGTTCATCTTTCCATCTCTAGACAAAAGAACTCCAACTAAAATGTACATAAAGTAATGATTTTATGACAGTTATTCATAAATGTTTTATGCCTTGGCAGTAATCCACTAATATATGGAGTTTTGTTTCCTTTCCTCTCTCCTCTTTGTTTAATTTTCAGGCTCTGTTAGTTCTGCACCAGCCAGAGACCATAGAGCTGTGGAATCCTGATGCCCCCATTGAGACGTTTTGGGACATCAGGTGCTTTTTTTGTCTTTTTTTATGAAAAAAAGGTGTATAAAGTGACTCCTTCATATTAGAATGCTTTTTAACATACAGATACATTCATTATAATATTTACTAGCATACTGCCTGCTACGGCCTTTTAATATACATCCTTTGCGTACCAATCCATTGATGTAGATATTTTCTGTCTGTTCTGCTTTCAGTTCGCAGGTGCTTTTCCTAATCTGCCGAAAGTTAATCGGCCAACAATTGGTGAACAGGACAGAGGTTCTAAAATGGCTGAGAGAGATCCTCATCTGCAGGAACAAGTTTCTGCTCAAGAACAAGGTGCCACCTGATTTCCCATCGGTGACACGATGCTTCTCTGAGAGCTGTAACGGCGTGCGCGTCGTTATTTATGCGTAATAAGTACGTTTGTCCTGATTGTCCCAGGAGTGCGCCACTATGGGGGGCGGCATTCCCATCTGTCGGCAGGCGCAGACTAAACTGGAGGTCTGTCTCTACCTGTTCCTGTGGAGCCCAGACACGGAGGCCGTGCTGGTGGCCATGTCGTGTTTCCGTCACCTGTGTGAAGAGGCAGACATCCGCAGTGCAGCTGATGAGGTGCCCGTCCAGAACATCCTGCCCAACTATGCCACTTTCAGCGAGCTGGCTTCTGTGAGCACCATGATAGGAACAGGTCAGTACTTTGGTTTGCGTGTCATTAAATTAGCCTCTTCTCTGGTAATTTTATTTCTTAGAAACTTGATTGGCTGATGCATAAAAAAAATTAAAAATTGTTCTCAGAAATCAGTTGATCTAAATTGACCAATTATACAATTTAGATTGGATTAAATGCAAAATTAATTTCTAGACAGCATAAACATGTTTGATCGCAGCTTATTTACATCCTTATCATTATTGTAGGAATATTGGTCATATTGGCACATGGCCAATATGCCAATATCTTGCCAAATTGATCAGTTTACTGTGTCATCTATTTGATATTAATGGTATTGCTTAGCTGTCAGTAATTCACTGTGTTTGCTAGGCCTGTCACGGTACCAAATTTTGCTGGATGATAAATTGTCTTAAAACTTATTGCAATAAACGATAATATTGTTGTTTTGAGATAATTTTCAAGAAATGTGATGATAATGGGATAACTAGAGGGTTCTTTTTAAATTGCAGTGTTTCCATTAAGCAAATTTACTTTCTAAGTGTGAAATTATAATAATAATTATAATATAATGTAATATAAGTTATAAGAGATCAAATATTGAAAGAAATCACATATTGCTTCATGGAACAGGTAAGCATGTAACTATGTAGCCTAGCATGTATGGAAAAAATTGATTAGCCTCATTTTTTGTACATTTTTAATATTGCTCTGGTGTAATGGGAAACTCTTTTTATGACATAGTGATATAAATCATTTGGTATAAATTCAGGCAAAGTCATTAAATTAGCACATTAATGTGCTAATTTACTGATTAGGAGGGAGGAAGTATGGGTTGGTTTGGAAGCTAGCCATTTCCACCTTTTGTAAATACCACGGTCTATGAGCCCCAATCAGGTTTGTTACTTTCACAGACTAGTTATCTCCACTCGAACAAGAAGAAGCCATGAATAAATTCATAAAAACAACTTGGGAAAATAACTTGAGTCACTCTTCGATACTCCCGTCCTTCACTTCCGACATCCGAATGATTAAGTGACGCAGTTGTTTGAGTCAAGCAGAACTGATCTGACCGTTTCCATAGCAACGATCAGAAGCAAGACATTCCCCCAGTGAGCTCATTGTAGTTATGACCTCATCTGTGACATAGATCTCTGTCATAGATCAAAGAACATCTGAGGTCATAAATGCCTGCATCTCAAAATAGAGATAAAATACAAACAGCTTTTTGACCCTCAGTACTGTGGATTACAAGCACTACAAGGATTTTTAGGATGTAAAGGATCTTAACCACCATTGCTTTTTCCCCCTGGCATTTGGAATTGGATATTTGATTTCCACAGTAGTGATTAAAATTTTTAACAGTTTTGGTATCGGTTTTGAAAGAAGTAGCTCTCAGGACGAGTGCATGGACTACGATATTTTTGATGATTATCTTTTCAATCTTCCCCGGGCTGTGAGTTTTCAGACCGTTCGTCAACTTCTGCTTTGACGGAAAAGGCGTTAGAAGACAGTACCCTTGAAGAGACCGCTATAGTAAGGAACGATTTCTCTAATTTTCCCAAAGAACAAACTTCATCTGGGAAAGTTTGCGGTAAAAAGGAGGCAGTTCAGTCTGCAAACTCAACTTCTGCTCAGACAAAAGCGGCATCAGAAGACAAGGACCCCTGAAGAACAACCTTCCTTGGCTGAGGACGTCTTAAAGTTTCATCCAACAGTTTGTAGGTTCCCGCTCGAAGAAGCAGCTGTGCCTGACGAGGAAGGAAACGGTTTGTGCTGGTCATGGAACCTCCAGTGTAACACACACTTCAGTCCTATTAGCCTGTAATGGTCAGCCTGGGGCAGAGGTGTACAGTCATCAAAAACAGAGTCACACCAAATGTAGAAAGTTTTGAAATGAGTTAAATTGGGCAAATTTTTCCCATCCCATAAACCTGGTATTTAAACTTAGATCCACTGTAAATGTCTCCCAGCTCTGTGACATTCAGAAGATGAACCAGTTCTTTTCAGATTTCCACAGTTGCTCCTTCAGGCCTTAGCAACAGGTTTTGTTTTTTTTCCCCCACAGGCCGCTCCACCTTACAGAAAAGAGTGATGGCCCTGTTGAGAAGAGTAGAGCACCCTACACCAGGAAACATCGAGGTACCGGTGTTCCACTCTCACATGCCTCCATTGAATGTTTGCTTTTAGTAATACAGGAAGCTTTCAGTCTGGTTTAAAGTTAGATGTAGTTTTAAGGTTCTATGTACTGTACTTATCAGGCTTTTAAAACCCTCAGTATATACATATTTTTTTATAAAGAACAAGGGGCAGCTGGAAGGGGCCCTTACAATCTCTTTTCAACATGTTACTTCCTTGAAGAGCTGATATGCAGAGCTGCATCAATATTAGGTTAGGTACCTGTTACCTGTTGGTGTTTTTGGTCTGTTGTTACTCACTTTGTTTTCCCGTGCTGCTTCATGCAGGCCTGGGAGGACACCTATACTAAATGGGACCAGAGCACAAAACAGATTCTCAACTTCCCTAAAAACAAGGCTGATGATGGACAGGTAAGCAGCTTGTTAGTCAATCTGTACTTGATTGTTTTGTCAAAGCAGTTGCACTTTATTAGCTAAACACAAACCCCATTGATTAGAGCGTTCTTTATCTGAAAGGACTGTAACCTTTCAATAAATGTTGCCAGAGTCTCAGAAATGGTCAAAGTTGGAGTTCCTGTCACTGTCCATAAATCATTTGTGGATGTCGTTGTGTGAACACTCTGACACGGTTGAGCTCTGTCTCACCTGTCTCACCTATCTGTGGTCAGAAACTAAATGGAGTGGAGCCATTACTTCCCAGCAAACTTTATTCAGCACTGAATGATTTGAATAGATCATCACAGAATTTCTCTGTGTCCCCACAGCAGGAGTGGATAAATATGACAGGCTTCCTCTGTGCACTGGGGGGTGTATGTCTTCAGCAGCGCAACACTCCAGGACTGGCCACGTACAGCCCCCCAATGGGCCCACTGAGTGACCGCAAACCCTCCATGATCTCAGTGGGGCCCGGGGACATGACCAACCCGGCTCCCTCTTCCTGCCCTTCATCTACCTCCATCGAGACGCCCGTCAGCCGCTTCCTGGACCGACTGCTGGCTCTGTTGGTGTGTGGCCATGACAGGGTGGGCCTTCATGTGCGCACCAATGTCAAAGACCTGCTGGGCCTGGAACTGAGTCCTGCACTCTATCCCATGCTCTTCAACAAACTGAAAAACAGCATCGGAAAGTTCTCTGATGCGCAGGGACAGGTATGTTTATCTATGGCATTATCTACATGTCAACTATAGAAAAGGTTGCGAAACATCTGTAGTTATTATGTAAATTGTTAGATTATATTGTTCTGTGTGGTTTAGGTCCAAACCAATTCAAGACTGAATTGGTTCCAACCTGATTCCGAACTCTTGTTACCTTGTATGTAATTTGTAAATGAGTTTTTATAATTAGTCTGGATTTAAGGTTAAATGACTCACCAACTAGTGAAAACAGCATGAAGTTGATTGGTTGATTGGTGTGATGATGTATAATCAATCCCTCTAACATTGTTTTCAGGTACCCATTACTGACGCAAACACCCAGTTTGTGGAACAGACTATAGCCATCATGAAAAACCTGTTGGACAACCACACAGAGGGCAGCTCCGAACACCTGGGACAGGCCAGCATTGAAACCATGATGCTCAACTTGGTCAGGTAGGATCCCAAGAACCAAATGATTTTTCATCTTTCGTTTTGAACGAGCTGACATTTGGAGTTAGTTGTATGCAGCAAGTCTTTTTTCTAATAACATGATCCCTGTTAATGATCCTTATTAATTCCAGAAATGCCCCAAAATACATGAACCAACAATTTCCAAAAGTAACTGGTTTATCTTCCTTACTTGTTGTACCAGAGCGGTTCGGTTCTTTGGCAGGAACTTTATTCCACTGATGGAATTCCTCTTCGTTAAAATCTGCAGATCAGGCCATTAAAGAAAAGGTGGACTACAGTGATCTAAGTTGTTATTACTAGATATGTACAAACAGATTTCAAACTTTGATATGTCTTAGCTTGACTGGATCTCTAGTAGCCGAGCCGTTCTCCCGCGGAAATGTTAGATTCTTGCAAGGAGTTGGATCACCTCTGAATGGTTTACAGATAATAAGGGTTAGTGAACACGTGGCTTGGCATAGAGGTAAGCGCCTTTGTATTGTAACGGTTATGTTCCCCATCACCTTTGCTGGTAGGGTAAGTGCGATCCGTCCACAGATGGAAACCTTGTTTTCTTTGGCACACTTGGTGAAGAAGACCAACATATTATTTTAGCAAAGAATTTGGTCGTGTTCTTTGAGTTCTTTTCTGCCATTGCTCAAACTTAAAAAGATCCATGTCTTCGTAAGTTAAGCTCTGAGTGATTTGGAGTGTGATGAAAATCAGTACTTATAGTATTAGCATTTCGGAGTCAAATAATGTGCTGTAATTTAGAAATAATGGTTTTATTAAGCAGCAATTGCAGTTAATAATGTTTTCATGCCATCTGTTTTTTTATACTAACATACACAGGACAGTGTTGATTTGCATCATCCGTGTCTCGGCGTGTTCTGGCTGTTTCACATTTTAAATAAATATGGAAAGGCAAAGTGAGGAGATGTTGAGAAGAAACCCTGATTTTAGTTGTTCCGATCTGTTTTACATCTTTCAGGTATGTGCGTGGCCTGACCAATGTGGTCCATGCAATTCAGGTGAAAACCAAACTTTGCCAGCTGGTTGAGGTGATGATGGAGAGACGGGATGACCTGTCCTTCTGCCAGGAGATGAAGTTCAGGTCGGTGTTTTAGGCTGACTGCACTTTGGATTTCTCCTCAACTCATTATTACATTTCTCAGTGTTGAAAATTTCTCACCTCTGACTCTTTTAAAGGAACAAGATGGTGGAGTACTTGACAGACTGGGTGATGGGAACCTCTAACCAGGCTGCTGATGATGACATCAAGTGTCTGACAAGGTGCAGCTCCTTGGACTCTCTTATGCTTTTATATTTGTAGTTTTTACTGTAAGGCACTTTGTGGTTTCTGACCTGTGAAAGGTGCTTCTTAAAGTTTGTTTACTTACTAAATAAATGCATGCACTGAGCACACCTCCCTCTCAACGTTTTTGCTGCATGTGATCTGCAGAGACCTGGACCAGGCCAGTATGGAGGCGGTTGTCTCCCTTTTGGCCGGTTTGCCCCTGCAGCCAGAGGAGGGCGACGGTGTCGAACTGATGGAGGCAAAGTCTCAGCTCTTCCTCAAGTAAGCACTCTGCTAGTGACATTATTGTTCATGTAGTAATATCTGAAACACTTAAGGGTGCAGTATGTAACTTCTACATAAACATGTTTTTCCACATATTTTAAGCGTCACTATGTCTACAATACACATGTAATGTATCACTTTCCCCAATTATGGCGTCTGGTGAAATAAAATCAATCTAAAATATGAGGACAGTGCGTTCATTTAGCGGTGAATTGTTGGACCTTGTGCTTTGCTGCTGTGCAGGTATTTCACTCTGTTCATGAACCTGTTGAACGACTGCAGCGAGGTTGAAGATGAGGGCCAGACAGTGGGGGGGCGGAAACGAGGAATGTCCCGGCGCCTGGCGTCCCTTCGCCATTGTACCATCTTGGCCATGTCCAACCTGCTCAACGCTAATGTGGATAGTGGCCTCATGCACTCCATTGGTCAGTATTCTGCTTTTTTTATTCTTTTTTTACATTTCTGTTCAGATCTGCTGAGTAGAAACGGTGTGTCTCATGTTTGATCTTTATTGTTTTAGGCTTAGGCTATCACAAGGATCTGCAGACTCGAGCCACTTTCATGGAGGTGCTGACCAAGATTTTGCAGCAGGGAACAGAATTTGACACGTTGGCAGAGACGGTCCTGGCCGACCGCTTTGAGAGGCTGGTGGAGCTCGTTACCATGATGGGAGACCAAGGAGAGCTGCCCATTGCTATGGCACTGGCTAATGTTGTTCCAGGCTCTCAGTGGGTATGTAGTCCAGCTTTTTTTATTTTTTATTTTATGATCAGTTAAAATGTTTGCACAGATACTTGAATTCTGCAGATATTTAAGACTGCACCAGAAGGGATGTGTTTGTGTTTTTGACGTTTGGTTTGGTGCCTAATATTATTACCAATGTGTTGAAAGCAACAGAGTTATGTAGTTCTACAACGAGGCTGTTATGAAAAAATGTTGAACTTCTGAATGTTTCTTGGTGTTTTTATTTACAGTTGAATCTAAATAATTCTCCATCAAGTCACATTTCAGCTATTATGGTCTAAATAAGTGCATTTTTAGTAGGTCAACCCAGTATTAAGTGTCCTCTTTGCACAAGAACAATATGTGTTTATGCTACATTCATTAACATCGCCACGCTGCATTAAATAATGCTTCCGCGCTGCGTTGGTGGGATTTTGTGAAATAGCCGTGACCAGGTCTAAATGCTTTGTTTTTTGTTGTTGTTGTTTTTTAATCCCAGCACAATGTCAGTTGTAATGTTTACTGACCCTTATTAATTCTTTCTGTTATTTGCTGCATCAGAACTAATAATATCAATCATTTTGACTGATGGTTATTATTTATTAAGAGTATTAGTTTCTGGAACTGTCAGCCTCTGCGTAAAGAGTGTTTGTGGTCATGACCCGTCTCATCTCTGATTTCCAGGACGAGTTAGCTCGGGTTCTGGTGACGCTTTTCGATTCCCGCCACTTGCTCTACCAGCTGCTGTGGAACATGTTCTCTAAAGAGGTGGAGCTGGCCGACTCCATGCAGACGCTCTTCAGAGGGAACAGCCTGGCCAGCAAAATAATGACCTTCTGTTTCAAGGTGAAAACAAACAAACACGGTTTGAACAAAGTAGAGATTCTAAAAACGCTTTAGTCACAAGAAACAGCATTAGCACCTCATGCTCAAATTTCACTCTTACGTTACCCATAAATCTGAGCAGGAGTCACTGTAAATATCCCAAGACAAGCTTTGATATGTCTGACTCAGATGGACAACACTGATATGTGTGAACAGAACTAAGTTATTTATTATTGACTAATTGTTTTACTCTGGGTTTATGGAGAGACTTCAGACGTGTGACAAATATTGAATTTAGTGCCAGACATGTACAGTTGAAGCCAGAAGTTTACATACACTATAAGAAGACACGCACACATTCCTTTCACACCGACTGACATGAAACCAGAACAAATTTTTCCTGTTTTGGGTCAGTTAGAACGATCAACATTGGTTCTATTTGCTAAATGCCAGAACGTTGAGGGAGAGATTTTTTCAAGGCAATGTTTTTGTTGCTTTCTTTAAAGTCAAAAGCTAACATGCACTTCATAATTATTTGGTGCCATTGACCTTAAACCGCATGACTTGGGTCAAACGTTTCGTATCTCCTTCCAGAAGCTTCTCTCAGTAGTTGGCAGGAATTTTGATCTGTTTCAGCTGACAGAAGTGCTGTAACTGAGCCATGTTTGTCGGCTGTTTTGCCCGCGCAGGCTTTTTGAGATTGGTCCTTAAATCTTCGATGGGATTGAGACAGTCCATTGGCTGTCCACTGTGTTTTCGTATTCAAAGTCGTTACGTTCACAGCAAATGTAAAAATAAAAATCCATCCATCCATCCATCCGTCCATGTTCTACCGCTTATCCGGGGTCGGGTCGCGGGGGTAGCAGCTTAAGGAGGGAGGCCCAGACTTCCCTCTCCCCAGCCACTTGTTCCAGCTCCTCCGGGGGAATCCCGAGGCGTTCCCAGGTCAGCCGAGAGACATAGTCCCTCCAGCGTGTCCTGGGTCTCCCCCGGGGCCTCCTCCCGGTGGGACGTGCCCGGAACACCTCACCAGGGAGGCGTCCAGGAGGCATCCTGACCAGATGCCCGAGCCACCTCAACTGGCTCCACTCGATGTGGAGGAGCAGCGGCTCTACTCTGAGTCCCTCCCGGATGACTGAGCTTCTCACCCTATCTCTAAGGGAGAGCCCAGCCACCCTGCAGAGAAAACCCATTTCGGCCGCTTGTATCCGGGACCTCGTTCTTTCGGTCATGACCCAAAGCTCATGACCATAGATGAGGGTAGGAACGTAGATCGACCGGTAAATCGAGAGCTTCTCTTTTTGACTCAGCTCTCTCTTCACCACGACTGACCGGTACAGCGCCCGCTTCACTGCAGAGGCTGCACCAATCCGCCTGTCGATCTCCGTTCTTCCCTCATTTGTGAACAAGATCCTGAGATACTTAAACTCCTCCACTTGGGGCAGGACCCCCCCGACCCGGAGAAGGCACTCCACCCTTTTCCAGCTCAAGACCATGGTCTCACATTTGGAGGCACTGATTCCCATCCCGGCTGCTTCACACTCGGCTGCGAACCGCTCCAGTGAGAGCTGCAGATCACGCTCTGATGAAGCCAATAGGTCCACATCATCCGCAAAAAGCAGAGATGTGATCCTAAGACCACCAAAACGGATCCCCTCAACACCCCGGCTGCGCCTAGAAATTCTGTCCATAAACATAATGAACAGAATCGGTGACAAAGGGCCGCCCTGGTGGAGTCCAACTCTCACTGGGAATGAGCCCGACTTACTGCCGGCAATGCGGACCAGACTCTGACACTGGTCGTACAGGGACCTGACAGCCCGTATCAAAGGGCCCGGTACCCCATACTCCCGGAGAACCCCCCACAGGACTCCCCGAGGGACGCGGTCGAACGCCTTCTCCAAGTCCACAAAACACATGTAGACAGGTTGGGCGAACTCCCACGCACCCTCCAGGACCCTGCTGAGGGTGTAGAGCTGGTCCAGCGTTCCACGGCCAGGACGAAAACCACACTGTTCCTCCTGAATCCGAGGTTCGACTATCCGACGGACCCTCCTCTCCAGGACACCTGAATAGATCTTGCCAGGGAGGCTTAAGAGTGTGACCTCCCTGTAATTGGAGCACACCCTCCGGTCCCCCTTTTTGAACAGGGGGACCACCACCCCAGTCTGCCAATCCAGGGGAACTGCCCCCGATGTCCATGCAATGCTGCAGAGTCGCGTCAGCCAACACAACCCTACAACATCCAGAGCCTTAAGGAACTCCGGCCGGGTCTCATGACCCCCAGGGTCATGCCACCGAGGAGCTTTTTAACCACCTCGGTGACCTCGTCCCCAGAGATTGGAAAGCCCGACCCAGAATCCCCAGGCTCAGCTTCCTCAATGGAAAGCATGTTGGTGGGATTGAGGAGGTCTTCGAAGTACTCTGCCCACCGGCCCACAACGTCCCGAGTCGAGGTCAGCAGCACCATCCCCACTATACACAGTGTTGGTGTTGCACTGATTCCCCCTCCTGAGACGCCGGATGGTGGACCAGAATCGCCTCGAAGCCGTGCGGAAGACTTTCTCCATGGCCTCTCCGAACTCCTCCCACGCCCTAGTTTTTGCCTCAGCAACCACCCGAGCCGCATGCCGCTTCGCCCGCCGGTACCCGTCAGCTGCTTCCGGAGTCCCACAGGCCAAAAAGGCCCGGTAGTTCTTCAGCTTGACGGCATCCCTCACCGAAGGGGTCCACCAACGGGTTCGAGGGTTGCCACCGCGACAGGCACCGACAACCTTACGGCCACAGCTCCGGTATGCCGCCTCGACAATGGAGGCACGGAACATGGTCCACTCAGACTCAATGTCCCCCACCTCCCCCGGAACGTGTTCAAAGTTCTGCCGGAGATGGGAGTTAAAGCTCCGTCTCACAGGGGATTCCACCAGGCGTTCCCAGCAGACCCTCACAACACGTTTGGGCCTGCCAGGTCTGACCGGCATCCTCCCCCACCACCGGAGCCAACTCACCACCAGGTAGTGGTCAGTGGAGAGCTCCGCACCTCTGTTCACCCGAGTGTCCAAGACATTCGGCCACAGATCAGATGAAACGATGACAAAGTTGATCATTGAACTGCAGCCTAGGGTGTCCTGGTGCCAAGTGCACACATGGACACCCTTATGCCTGAACATGGTGTTCGTTATGGACAATCCGTGATGAGCACAGAAGTCCAACAACAGAAAACCACTCTGGTTCAGAATGGGGGCAGGGCCGTTCCTCCCAACCATGCCCTTTAAGGCCTCACTGTCATTGCCCACGTGAGCGTTGAAGTCCCCCAATAGAACGAGGGAGTCCCCAGGAGGGGCACTCTCCAGTACCCCCTCCAAGGACTCCAAAAAGGGTGAGTAATCCGAACTGCTGTTCGGCCCGTAAACACAAACAACAGTCAGAACCCGTCCCCCCACCTTTACGCGGAGGGAAGCTACCCTCTCGCTCACCGGGGTAAACCCCAACGTACAGGTGTCGAGACACTATGCCCACTCCTGCCTGGCGCCTTTCACCGCGGGCAACTCCAGGGTGGAAGTATGTCCAGCCCCTCTCAAGGAGACTGGTTCCAGAACCAGAGCCATGCGTCGAGGTGAGACCGACTATTTCTAGCCGGAACCTCTCAGCCTCACACACCAGCTCCGGCTCCTTCCCCACCAGAGAGGTACATTCCATGTCCCAAGAGCTTCTGCAACTGAGGATTGGACCGCCAGAGCCCCCTCCCTCGGCCACCACCCAGCACACAATGCACCCGACCCATGTGGCCCCTCCCATAGGTGGTGAGCCCATTGGAGGGGGGACCCATGTATTCCTTTCGGGCTGAGCCCGGCCGGGCTCCAGGGGAAAAAGCCCGGCCACCAGGCGCTCGCCATCGTGCCCCCCCTCCAGGCCTGGCTCCAGGGAGGGGCCCCGGTGGCCCACGTCCGGGCGAGGGAACACCAGATCCAAAGATTGTTCTCATCATCGGGGTCTTCGGGCTGAGCTTTGTCTGGTCCCTCACCTAGGACCTGTCTGCCTTGGGTGACCCTACCAGGGGCATAAAGCCCCAGACAGCATAGCTCCAGGGGTCACTGGGTCACTCTAACCCCTCCACCGTGATAAGGTGGCAGCCCAAGGAGAGGTAAAAATAAAAATATTATAGGGTAATTATGTGTTGCATGAAGACATTGCCAGTGAAATGCTAGTTAAACCTACAAATATAGAGTCTTAACATTGTAACTGCTTCATAATTACTCACATTGAACATGTTGTTGACCTAATTGAGATCAAACAGTACAGGTTAACTTGTTGTTGTAACAGGTGTACGGAGCAGCGTACCTGCAGAAGTTATTGGAGCCCTTGTTAAGGGGAGTCATTTCAACCCCTGAACACATCAGCTTTGAAGTGGACCCCACCAGGCAAGTCTTTTCATTTCCTTTCTGCACCTCTCACAGTTCACCAGTGTATCATTAACGCACAGTTTGGGTCAAAACCTTCTGAAAATAAGTCACGGTTAACTTATCAGAAGGCAGGTGTTGGCCAATTTAACATGATCTTCCATTTATGTTGCTACACCGGCCATGGTGTTGCTAGCAATAACCAGCTAACAGAGCTGGGTGGAGTCTAAGGTTGGATTACCATTACATGTTACTGACCCATCTTAATGTTTCACATGGACATTGGTTTTGAACCAGATTTTGTAACCATCCAAAGGTATTTATTTACCTTTTACTGCTTCAAAAATATTCACAGGAAGAAACTTTAAAAAAAGCTTCGATTTCCACCTTTTATCCCTCGATTTTTCCACAACACTTCATATGGAAATGTTAATTTGAAGGAGATCATTGTTTTCATCTGTGTGTAAGTTTGGTTGTTCATTTCACCGGACGTACACTCGAGTTATAAAATTACAAAAGGTTTTATTTTTAGACAACAATAAGCTAATGGGATGAGAACCAGAGATTTGCATCAGAGCCAGTTTAGTTTAAATTAAATGCGTCCCGTTAGCAGCATGGCCTCCTTCTGGCTAACGACTCTTAGGAAGTTGAATGCAGCGATGCAGCTCGGCAGAACTTTGTCACAGCCCGGCGTTCAGGTGTACGAGCCCAGGCCGTCACGTCCCCCACAGTCCCACTGCCTGGTGGTGAGTCAGGAGTCGGTATGAGACCCACCGCAGTGTTTAACAAGTGGGAGAGGCTAATTGCTGCTCTTGCTGTTCGCTCAGGACAAATAGCGAACAGACTTTTTAGGCGTTGTTGCCCTAAAAGTCTGCAACAACACAGAAAAATAGTCGCTAGATTTATCACTGGTTGCTGGTTTTAAAAAAGTCACTAGAGGAGCCTGAAAACTCGATAAACATAGCAACCAAGTGTGTACGTTGACAACAGCCAACGCTGTTGGCCCCCACTCGGGGGTGTCTCTTGGCTCCACCCACTTTGCTGGGAGTTTTTTACAGATTTGCCAGGAACGGGGTTTGCTTTTACAGAAAGATTAGTTACACAGCCAAACTAATGACAGTTTTCAAACTAAAAGGCACCAAAAGTCACACAGGTACTTGTTGGTTGTTGTCTCATCAGATTGGAACATGGTGAAAATCTAGAGGAGAACCAGAGGAACCTGCTTCAGATCACTGAGCGCTTCTTCCAGGCCATCATCGGCTCATCCAGCGACTTCCCCCCACAACTTCGCAGCGTTTGCCATTGCCTCTACCAGGTATTCCTCCATTCTTGCCTCTTGTCTTCTCATTGTCCCGTAACTGATCATTCAGCCTCATCCTACGTCTGCTTACACACACGTAAGGCTGATCTTCACATATAAAAACAGGTGCAAAATTGATGTCATGCACAGACCTGATCCGCAAACGACACGCACACAGGAGCGCATAGCAAAATGAGGAGAATTGCAGGAGCAATACATTTGTCATGTCTGCCTTCATGAATATGCAAAACATATTCTGATCATCAGAAAATATTGGAAGGAGGAATATAGGCAAATATGACTTTCCACCCAAAGGGATTTACTAAACCTTAGAGATTGCGAGGCGCTGTGCTGTTTTTGTGTCTAAAAGGAGATGATAAATTATTTTGAGCTTACCTTGGTTTACAATGTTTGGATCAAGTAAGTAATGCTCCTTATTTCCAAAATGTGGCAAAGATGGGGGATTTGCAGAGTTAAATAGAACAGGCTAGTTTCTGCTGATTACTCTGCTGTATGCTAATTTCAGTTAAACTTATTGTTATTATTATTAGAATTACTATTGAGTGGTGTCCCGATACCAGCATCAAGCACTCGTACTCATAAAAGCAAGTCGATACTCCAAACTCTAACCACTTTTCTGCTGGAATTTTGTGATTGCATTTCATTTTCATTCTGTTTCAATTTCGACAAGCCGAACAGATAAGCCACATTCTGCCATCATCAAGCTGAGCACATTTAACTTTTTTCCGCAGTGACAAAGTTTTGAAACCAATTGAAGTGATCAAACGTCGCCAGTTATCCGGCAGCAGTGGTACAGCTGCTCTAGAAGTCTCTTGTCCGTAACTCTTCATCGCGCCGCTGTCAGCTCTCAGAGAGCATTCAGATCAGAGAGAGGACACTCTAACTGAATTGATTTTGTTTGCCTTGAGTAGAGGCCTTTTTGCACCGGCCTGTCTCGGTCCTCTCGTTCGCTGGTCTTGGTTGTTTTTGCAGAGAGCAGAGTGTATTGCCTCAAAAATGGGTGGGGACTATCTTATTAGTCAAAGTCCTGTTGAAGCTGCAGAGGCAGCAAAGGACAGAGCGGACTGTGCTTCTCGAAGAAGCCAAGACGCTGCAGATCTTCTATCAGTCTGTTGTTGAGAGCATCATCTCTTCTGCCGTTATCTGTTTGGGCAGTAGCATCAGAATCAGGGACCTAGAAAGACTAAAGACCCTGAAGGAAGGCTGGTTCTGTTCTAGGGACAGTTCTAGGGTTCTGGAGATGAGGAGGGGAAGAGAATTGATATTTGTTCATGCAACCCTTGAAACGGCACAGCTGGACAGGGAGGAGCCGCGTTATGCCGGCTGTGTTGCTCTTTCAATATGAAGTCAAATTTAATGTTTCATGAAATTTAAATTACTTTTAAACTGATTATGACTGTTATAAGGGTGTATATATGTATACATAGTGTTTACATTATGTTGTGCTGCAGCGTTTTTCCTTTTCATACAAAACCCAGGCCTGTTTAGCAGTTCTGGGACCTGATCAAATTCCCCCTCAAGTCATAAAGCTGAAAAATAATGGGATTTGGTTAAGTATAAAGCAGGCTTTAATGTCCAAAATAATCAAGTGCTCAAGAAAGAATGACAAACTACGGTGGCGGACTACGGTTTGGCCCCTACCAAAGTAGATATTAATATCACCGTAGAGGTGAGCTGAGTGGAGCCGGGTCTGGTTTTATCTTCCCCCAGGGGTCTTGTTCTGCCTTAATCAGTTTTTGTTTGTGTGTGACTGTCACCAGTCTTATGTGTTATGGCCAGGTGAGCATGCCACAGTGTGCATGTGAGCAGATGAAAGACACAGAATGACATATCCATAACAATTGTTTTAATATTTATATATAACGTAATTCTGAAGGTGAGGGCTTTTTAAAAATTTATTGCTCAAAGCATAGAATTAGATTGAATAGATCAGCCCTGATTGGTCGGGCACATTGTACCCGACCTAGAATTTTTTTCCAAAATCGAGACCAAAGTAGATATTAATATCAGATTGGTGCATTTCTATGCTAGGGTTAAGGAAAATATCCTGGTTAGGTCCGAATGCAGTCGATAGGATGAATGGAAGTCAATACAAAGTTATCGGTTTCTGTGTGTGTGCGTGCGTGTGTGGGCGGGGGTGTGTGAGGGGGTGTGTGGGGGTGGGGGTGATGTGTGAGGTGGTGAGGGTGAGGGGGTGTGGTAGGTGTGTGGGGGGGTGTTTGAGGGGGGGTGTGTGTGGTCTTATGTTTGATACATTGCAATGACCTTTTTTCTAACACATACTACACTGTGGGGACCAGCTGCTCCATAAGGAGCTCAGTCTTTACAGCATGTTAATCTGTTACCCATATTAATGTATTTTTAGGATATAAAAGTAAATGTATGTTATCTTACTTTTATTTTCCTCTGGGGTTGTTTGGCAAACAGAAGACGTGTCATAAGGCCTCGACTTAAATCTAGCAGTAGATTAGTTGTAATTACAAACAGTGTGGAATGTAAATACATGGACTATGATTGTAATGTTATGTTGGTTTTTACACTAGAAACAATTCTCTTTTCTTCTCATTAGCATATCTTTCCAACTTCTAGGACTTTTGTGACTGCTTCCATTAAAATATGTCAAGTTTTTTTCACTTTAAATTGACGGCAATATATGCAAATAGCAGTGCTTTCAACAGGCTCTACAACTGACTGACCAGCATTTTTAACTCTGCTTTGAAGGAGCGTAACTTTTGTAACAGATTGTTGAGATTGTTGTTTGTGTCTGGTGCTGTGACCATGATTGTGCTCATCTCTGTTCTGTAGGCTACTTGCCACTCTCTACTGAATAAGGCAACACTAAAAGAAAAAAAGGAAAACAAAAAAGCAGTAAGTTTGGTGAATCTACTTTCCTCTACACACTTTCCCCCCTAAAGCAACAACAAAAAAAAGCATTTTAGCATTTTACTGTTTTTTTTCTTCATTCTGAAAATACTCTTTTCAATTTTCTTTTTCTAATTTGTTCTCTCCCCCCCCCCACATTTAACTTTATGTGCAATGCTCTCCTAAGATTCTTTATTTAACATTCTATTCACTTTCTATTAACAGTTCTTGGGATATTGCATTCACTGTTTCCTCTCTGGTGTCTCTGTTGCTCCAGGAAACATTGTAATGCATTTTGTCTGCATTGCTATCATGCTGCTTCATCTGATGACTGAACTATGTATCCATCTGACCCTCACTCTCAAAGCTGCATGCCTTAACCTGCCGTAACACACTCAACTTTTCTTAAAGACATAACTTTTTATCAGCTGATAAATTTAAAAAACTTCCTTGCTGTTGTTTGTGATTCTTTAATATGGTTCAGCGCTCCAGTCTACAATGGTTTAGTTGTATGAAGCCATTTATGAAGACAATGAGGATTTTCATTTTTATACCAATGTATTTTTAAAAAAGAAATTACTCTGTTAGTTGCTTTGTTTTTTTTTACATCAAACTGAAACATGGTTATTGTGAACAATAATCACTAACAGAAAATATGAATCTGGTCTGTTTTTTTTTTTGGTTATATATAGTCATAAAAATCCACATCCAAAAATGATTCACAGATTCCCTTTTCCCATATTTTATTTTTTTTTCCATAATATAGGCAACACTATGTTATAATAATCTCTTTCCTCAAATTACATGCAAATACAAATAACCCATGATGACAAAGTGTCATTTTTTCTGCGAATTTAACAAATTCACTTAAAATAGGAAATAGAAAACACATTTACTCAAGAATTCATGTGAGGCGGCTGGTTCCTAGGGGGCGCTGCCCTCCCTGAGGAGGAAGTGGGAAAAAAAATTAAAAATGACCTAAAACATTTAAAAACAATTGTATTAGCCAGTTTGTCTTAATAGTATGTTCCTAAATGCAATATAAATAATTTATAAATCATTTCCACCAACTAGCTCTCATTTATTCCCACATGTTCCTGTCAGTTGTCTTTTTGGGCCACTGCTGATATGACCTTAGAAATGCAGCTAACTGGCCAGTCATGTGTTTGCTAGGGAAAAAATAATAAACATTTAGTCACTCTGCATAGCTGAATTGAATGTCTTTGGGGAGCTCAGACTCTTCCCCCTGTATATTAGAAGATGCCTGAAAGTTTTGAGTCGCTATGGTAACACATTTGATGGTGGCGATGATGGCAGTCGAGGGAAAGCTTAGACCAAATTCTCCACCTTACAGTGCAGAGGATTTTCCAGACGGCTGGTAAGCTCCAGCTTCTGTTCCTCTGTGTGTTAGTAGTTTTAGCTAACGCATCACTCTGCTCTTTTTTGTTGTTTACTTTTTCTGTTCATCAGCTGCTGTCATTTATTCGTTGCTGATTATCAGTTGTGAACATTTCTGTGATTTCTCTGATGCTTATGCTGCTCTAGATAAACGTCGCTAAGCTTTCTTTTTTTAAAAAAATATTAACGATGATGCTCTTGTCGCCCTCTTTGGGTTTCTGCTGCTATTATGATGTTAATGTTTGGTTGATGTGATGTTTTCTGTGCTTTTGTTCAAGAAGGAGCTGGAGCTCCTTTTTGCTGACTCAGATCTATAAACATTCATATTCGTAGATGTTGGTGAACACCTGACTGTCAGATGAATCCTCAGGGTTGCTTGGTGTTGTGGTCCCAGCAGAGTTTGAAGTCTTTTGGATTGCTGGATTAAATGTTACTAGCTGTCATTATTTCGACCTTTGCCGCATGTCTTCCCCCTCTCTCGTTTCCCTCATTCCTGTCCATTAACTGTTAAATAAAGGCCACTAGAGCCAATAAAAAAAAAAAAAAAAAAAAAGATCGGGCTTCTGTGGCATAATTATTAAGCCTACAATAAAGAGAGAAAACCAAAAGAGAATGCGCGATAAAGGTGTGGTTATCTACATTTTATGGTCTAAATAAAGTAGACAGCTTATCCTGTTGAGGTAGGAAAGAAACTAAGGTGCAGATGTTCATTAGACTGTAACAATAAATGCATAAATGCAGCTCCAACAAAAGCTCAAACGTGGAGAATTTGCACTGATTATTTTATTGGTGGTCTAAAATCGAAAGCAGTAAAAGCTTAAGTCAAATATTATGTTCTGTTCCCACTTCCACCGCCTCCTCTTGACAGCTTAGCTGAGCACTGAGCGAAGTCTGCGTGTTTGGTCTCCTTTGTATTTCCTTTGGAAATTTCTCCTGAACAAGGGTTTCTGAAAATGTTCCATCTTTGGTGGGGTTTTTTAAACGGTGATGAAAAAATCTGACAACTATCTGTCATTTTGATAAATTACACACCTGACCATTTAGTTCATACATGCGGACAGTTTCAACTTCATGGACAGAGAACATTGCACAGGTCACTAAATCATTCAATATAAGAAAAACTTCCATCTGAGTTTCACCTCTGAACTAGAGAGCCGACGGTGGCCCGTTGAAGAGTTAGGGACTCAGGAGCAGGAGTTCAGCAATTTGGTGCTGCTAAACTCCTGCAGTGGGATTATTCTTCTGCAGAGGGGAGTGTTTGTGGGACCAGGTAACGTTCAGATCCCAGTTGCGATTGGTGAAATGCCACTGTTCAAAACTTTGTCACCATAGAGGAAAAAGTTGAATGATGACCCGATGTGGATTATCTGCTCAGCTGGTTGAATGTTAATTAAGCAGAAAAAAAAAGCAGAGCAGCTCAGGGGGAAAATCCAGCAGAAAAGTGGTTTTGGAATTTCGGGCATCATGTGCAGTAATTTAGTCATCGCTTGAGTCTATTGTTTTGAAGAAATGACACAGAACAATTGAGTAACAATGTAAGCCTCAATAGTTTTACAAGTCACGGCTCTTTTTCCTTTATATTCAATCATTTTCTTTTTTGAATAGAAACTGGCCACTTTGGCATCAAGTTGACATGGATTGGACAAAATAAGGTGAAAGGGGCAGAGATGACTAACCTTTCTTCCGTAAAGCTGCAGAACCTGCAGCTATTTCTAAGGAAGGATTTACAAAATATTTGTAAAATATTTCTGAAACGAGAAAACACTTTACTCTGCAAATACAACAGATTGAAAAAATAACTATGTATGCTACTTTAACCATGTATTTGCTGTCAATGTATCTCTTCTGTAAGTATCAGTCCTCTTATTTCTTGAAAAAAAAATCATAAAGCATTTGCCATCTTCCTGGTTTACTATTTCTGCAGAGAACATCAAACCTATTTAGATATTAGTCGACTCATAATCACTGAGACGTTGACCAGCATTTTTGATGTGTATTTGTGACTTTGTGAATGGCGTTCGACAAAATGTTGTTTGTTTCTGACTTTTTATCTTTGTGTTTATTTGCTATACAAATAAACATGATTGATTTATTGTGAAGGAAGTCTAACATTTTATTTCAAGTGGCATTAAAATACAGGAAAATCTTGAATTGAACTTTTCTTAAGCTGTAGGAATACTGTTCCTCAGAATTTGAGGAAGACAGCAGAACTCATAGTTTCATTTATTACAGAACATCTTGCTGGTCCCAAAGCAGCAGGACAGCCCTAGACCATCACACCACCACCATATTTTAAAGTTGCTGTGTTGTTCGTTTTATGCAACGTAGAGTCGCTTTTAGGACAGATGTAACAGACACGGACCTTCCAAAGAGTAGAACACCTGATCCAGATGATCCAAGGTCTAGTGGTTGTGCGTTCAAAGCCGTATAAACTGCTCCTCTCTGAAAAGTATATCCAGATTGTCACAGAAAAAGCAGCCCTGAATGAACTGCGATTGTCTTCCAAACATTTCTCTTTCTAAACTTTTACTAGTCAGGTCAAACCTCACTTTACTCTGAAACGTCACAAATTACATTTACATTTTGTTCTTCAGAGTCATTCATTTTTAAAAGTGTGTTGAAAATTTGCCTTGTTAATACTTCTTTCTTTATCTCAAATCCTTTGTTTTTCTTTTTTATTCTACACTCTTTGTTTTCTCTCTCCTCCCAACTTCCCACCTTTCCACTCCACACGTTCCTATCCACTCAGGTTGTGAGTCAGCGGTTCCCACAGAACAGCATAGGTGCAGTGGGTAGTGCCATGTTCCTACGTTTCATCAACCCAGCTATTGTGTCCCCCTATGAGGCTGGCATCTTGGATAAAAAGCCGCTGCCCAGAGTGGAACGAGGCCTCAAGCTCATGTCCAAGGTAAGCCAAGAAAGCAAGTTGTGTCTTTGGAGGGGCTGACATAAAAGAAGTAAAAGAATACAGTGAGTCTAACCACTGCACTCCTATCTGGCTCTTACTATGTTCACATGTTGTAATCGATGCTCAGCTTTTGCATGGTCACTCATGCTACTAAATAATGTGACTGTAGTCAGACTTGTGTGTGAACAGTTTCTGTATCTCAAAATGACCCACAGATGCAGAACAACCAAGACGACATACACTGTGCCACAGCTCAGTGAACGAATTTATGTTATTTACAGGATGATGTTAAACACCAAGTGTTGACTTTGTGTCCCCCTATGAGCACTAACAACTTATGCCATCGTCTATGGATTAATTTTTAAAGTTTTTCAGAACTGACTGTATCGTCACAAGATCATAATAAGAGGAAAAAGAGTAATAGTAGTGACCTTTTGTGGTGCACAGGCTACAACTGGCCTGCTTGGATCTGCAGTCAGAACTAGGAGTGGCAGATTTGTGATATGATGCGCTTTATTGACACAAACTTTTTTTCAGTATTTTATAATTCTAGGTTTCAGCCATGGTTGACATCCAGATTTACTGAGTCTGATTTATCCTTATGCACAATTATGATCTCACATCTGATAAACGTACCAACTATGAATTGACCCTATGAATTTTTTGTATCTTTACAAAAACTGATTTCAGGTTGATTTTCTATTCATGTTAGGATAGTAAACAAAGCTGTGAAGGGGAATTCATCCAAGGTAAAAAGTTTGTGCCCAAATCAGACAACAGGCTGAAGTTCAGCCTCTCGTCTTGCTTAAGCCCAGGAAAAATGGATTTAAAAGTTTACCCAACGTAAGGCTAGATTGAAGGGAGTCAGCTGTATGATCGAATGTCCTGAACCTAGTCTTTTGATGTGCATTGGAATTGAATAAAGGTAACCCATGTGGTGATGCATTTATGTGAAATCAGTACAAGTCGATAGAATGATGCAAGTAATTTTAAAGTTGAAGTCCTTCCATGTGTATTTGTGTTTTTCTTTTAGATTCTGCAGAGCATTGCGAACCATGTCCTGTTTACAAAAGAAGAACATATGAGGCCTTTTAATGACTTTGTTAAAAGCAACTTTGATTCTGCAAGGAGGTAAGAGATTATACCTTTATTTTAAACACAGCATGAGCAAACCAGGAAGACATTTTTGGAAGATCTTTTTTTTATATACAGAATTACTATTACACCTAGCAGAACCCAAACAGTGATTACTTAGCAAGCATTGTCCATTAGACTTTGTTTAAACCCTCAACTAGTGCCAAAATGCTTACATGCAAGTTAATAGGTCCATGAGGACAGAGGTGCCTTTATGACAATTAAGGGGTTAAACTAAAAACACAAAAAGTAATGTTTCTAGTGTTAGGGTTGTAGGATGCACAGACCATTTGACATTCATCCAACGTTACAGAATTTCTGGTGTGAGAATAAACATTTCTCTTCATTTTAGGAAGATTTACTCAGCAGTTTTCATCACTGCTCATCTTTGTTTTCCCATTCTTGTCTACTCAAATTTCTACCTTGTTCTCCCCCACATCTTTGTTGTGCATTGAGCTACAGAGAAAACACATTTTATGTGATGTGATATTTTAATCTGATTTTTTTCAGTGTAATGTTTACTAATTGTTACAAGGTTTCAATTCATTACACTTTGTGGTGTTTGAAAGGATTTAAACCAAGACAAGGATCAAGAGCCCACCAATAGTCTTAAGCTACAACAACACAATGTCAATGTAAAAACATTTACATATTATGACTTGAGGCTGAAGTGAGCATCAACTCACCAAAGCCTGAGTTAAAGAGTTAAAGTGCCTGATTAGCTGTAATGTCTGCTGCAGGTTTTTCTTGGACATTGCCTCTGACTCTCCACCCAGTGACTCAGTCAACCACAGTTTGTCATTCATCAGCGATGGTAATGTGTTGGCCCTCCACCGCTTGTTGTGGAACAACCAGGAGAGGATTGGGCAGTACCTCTCCAGTAACAGGTCAGGGTCAGCCCACTATTGTTTGTAATCTCAAATGAGAATTATGTCCTAATAAGATGCTTACCCGAGACATCATTTTTGAAATAATTCCAGAGACCACAAGGCAGTCGGCAGGCGACCTTTTGACAAGATGGCCACCCTCCTTGCCTACCTTGGGCCTCCAGAGCACAAGCCTGTGGCTGACACTCACTGGTCTAGCCTCAACCTGACCAGCTCCAAATTTGAGGAGTTCATGACCAGGTACAGTAGTTAACTTACAGTGTTTACTGTATCTTTATTTATTTTTATTTGCATAGAATTGAAGTATTTGACTTCACAGACACTGAAACTTTCATGAAGAGAAAAGTCAAAACTACATGCAAGACATAAATAAGTAGCTCTATACAATAGTCACTCTAAAGCTGGAAAAATGAATAGGGTCCAATAGAGCTATTTACTGAATAACATTGGTTTACCATGTGACGTGTCCTATAGTTTTGGGCCTGCATCTCAGACATCAATTTTAACATTTGTGGCAGTTCTGATTAAAACTTTATTAACAACACATATTTGATCAAATTTTAAAGCAGTTTTTCAGGAATGTTTCTGCTCTGCCAGTGAAGTGCGCAGCAGTGTGCAGCAAAGACACATGCAGTACAGGCTCTCTAGTGTATAAAAAAAATCAATTCAAAATAAAAGTAAGCAACACTTAGCCTGTGGGAAGTAACTACACTTTGAAAATAAAGTGACTACTCCAAACCCTTAGATTTTCTATTTCACAGGCACCAGGTTCATGAAAAGGAGGAGTTTAAAGCTTTAAAGACACTCAACATATTCTACCAAGCAGGCACCTCTAAGACTGGCAACCCCGTGTTCTACTATGTGGCTCGCAGGTAAGATCATTCACTGTTGATCTTTACACAAGGAAATTATTTTTCTATTAAGGCTTCCTACTAAAGAGATGTAATATTTGCGTGTGACCACTAATGGTAATAATGCAAACACGGAACATCAGACAATTTTTTAACGTGATTCTTAATGAAGTAAACATGTTAACTGGCAACTTGTCTTAGTATTTCTGAGTATCTAAAGCAATCAACATCTACACAAATAAACCAAACAGAGAGATTAGACTCAGTCTCACTTGAGCATCAGCCTGCAGTCTCTGACCCAGAAAAGGCTGGGCTAACCTAGAACTGCAAGCAGTTATAATGGGCTCCTTGCTCGACCCAACAGGTCCCCCACTTGGATGCTCTGCAGGAATCGACAGTCAGGAATTTTTCAGACCAATTTTTGATCCCTACAAGTTTAAAATGCAGGAAAGTCCTGAAAATGTGTTGTTGCACCTGTGAGTTTTGGTTGTGAGGAGAGCATCATGCTTGGTCGGCCATATTAAAAGACTTCCTGGCGGAGTTTTTCTTCTTCTTTTTTTACTTCTGCTTCTTCATCATCATCTTCTTGTCTGTTATGGCAGACTACAAACAGCTTTCAGGTGAATAGTGCCATCTACTGTACACGAGTGTGTAGCAACATCACTTTACATACATTAAATAAAAATTTTTAAGTTGTATCATGAAGATAAATAACTATTGCTTTCCTTAATGTATAAATATCCTCTAAGTTTCCTTCAGTTCCCAATACTCCTTTAAGACTCCATGCCTGCCCTGTCCTCTTTGCTATTTTTCTCAGTCTCTCCCTTTCAGGCTCATATATTTTACAATTCATCAATACATGTTCTACATTTTCTTTCTCTCATCATCCTTCACTTTTATCCTTATTTTTCCTCCCAACTGACTTTTGTATTTTATATAAACACTCTCCTTCCTTATCTTTATTCCACCTTTTTTCTTTCACGTTTCTATTTCTTTACTTGTAATAATTTCTTTCTCTTCCCCTTCCCCTAAAGGAATTGTAATTGTTATTGCCCTCTCTAAAGCCTTTTTAGCTTATTCACCTGCCTTTTCATTGGCTTTTACTCCTTCTTGTAATGGCATCTAGCAAAACCAAATATCAATGCCACCCCTGTGTAATCTAAATAAACTCTGCTGAATTACTGTGCTATTATTTCCTTTCCCCTTAATAATCTCTCCTATTGCTGTGGAATATGTGCACACCACCACCCTGTCTGGTTGAACCTCCTCTACCAACTGCAAGCTTAAATATACTTCAGTCCTTACCCCAATTTCATTAAACTCCGATCATGTTTCATTTTAAGAAGTCCCATGTCAGTATTTACCTCGGTTATGCGCCATCATGTGGCCAGATAGGTTGACTACACTATTTAGGCAATGTGATTGTCCTTTGTTCTATGGATTTTCATATGTTCGAAAATTCAAAAGTTCCCTAAAACATGGTAGTTTGCAGTAAAAATGTGAAACTTTTACCAAACTTGCTTGTCATTTATGCTGAATTTTTTTTATGTGGTTCTATTGAAGTATAAATACATAAGACAACTTTCCACATTCACAGCACTCAGTGTCAAAGTTTGATTTGCTGTTATTCAATCAAAGAAGTACAGATTCTTAACAAGCTTTGCAGAGTGACTGAGGCTGATGGGTTCCACTAGTGTGAGCAATTTAGTCGTGATTGAGAAAGATAGATATTTGTGTTAAAGACAGACTTGCAAAAACGATGATGGATTGGAATATATGTCCATACATAGAGAGTCTGAAATGTGGAGAACAATTCGAAGAAAGCATCATGAAAATTTGAGCTCATTTAGATAATTTTTTTTTAAAGGATCTTTTTAGATTTTGAGGTCGCATTAAACATTGGGCTGAATGTTCTGCTTTGAGGTTTTTGCCTACTACTTTGTGTGGGAAATGTTTTTGTGGTTTTTGGTGTTGAATCCTCCTGATGCACTTGAATGTAATCTCTGCTCTGGAGGCTCATTGAGATGTTGTCCGTCGGTTGCCATGGCAACGGGTCTTAGCGTAGCATAAAGCCGACAGAGTGGGGAAAAGCAGAATATGAAGGTTTGAGTTGTTCTTCACCTGTTTTCGGTGTTATTTTCTCTTTGCGGTGGCACACTGCAGCCGCTGTCATTTCTTACAGTTCAATAAATGACCAACACTGCACTAATTCTCACATTTATTTGTAGAACATAGCAGTATCTATGACAAGCATTAAAAAGGATGAAATATTTCATAAAGTATAGGAGCCGATGACTGCAACTAAACTCGACTGAGGAATCCAAGAAGAACTCGTGTTACATTGTAATATCACTCTCCTATAATTATTATGGTTCTGCTCCCAGTTTTGTATTAATCTTGTTGAAAATCTTATAGCTCGAATAATGAATTATCTCAATAGACGTATTTTATTTCCCACTCAAGGAATGACAAGATCATGCATTTGTGTTCTAACTATTGAATTGCAAACATAATTACTAACACTTGTAGGCATCATATGGCACTTGTAAGCATAAGGGTGACATGGTGTTGAATTTAGTGCGTCAAGCGACTTTAGTTCAGTACATGCTCAATGCTATCGTTAGAGCAAAAATATTTAAAAGCACCATTTTAATCTGAGCAAATACTTTTTGACTTTTGCTCTGTGAGTTGGCCATCTTGGGCTTTACAGTGGAAGACAGCAGGTGTTCTGTTGTGCTTCTGAGTTTGGAGACGCTGTGAAAACCTGTAGAGGAGGTCCACATCACCAGCCCAGTCTTATGCTGGGAAGGATTTGTCTCATAAGCAGAAGTCACCACGACAGTCCTAGCAGTGGAGGTGTCGTCATCTTCTTCTCCTCGATTCTTCATGGTTGGCTCTGTGAGTGGAGCAGAATCCAGGCGTCTTTCCTTTGTTGCTAAATGGTTTTGTCCACAGACTGGTGTTGTATAACAGGGACACCCCAACACAGTCGCATGAGTTTGCTCTGCCCAGCTAAGGATTCTTGTTATGTTGTCTTCTTCTTCACAAGCCCAGGGATTATCTCCAAGCGTGATTGTTTTCAGTGCTCTCAGCTGATCAAATATACCTTCAGGCAGTACTGAGAAGTGGTTGGCATGCAAAAACAATTTAACCAGCTTTGGAAGCCGATCCAAAGACCCAGGCAGAATCTGAACCAAATAGTTGAATGACAAATCAATCATTTCCAAGTTATGAGGCATATTTGTGGGCACAGTCCAAAATCTGTTATGACTGAGGTTGAGAGATGTAACACTGAGGAGAGTGTTGTTGATGAAAACTATTCTCTCCAGTTCGTTGTGTGACAGATCCAGCAGTTTAAGGTTCCAGTGGTAAGCCGTGTCTTTCTTGTCAAGCGAACGCAGACGGTTCCACGCTGCTTTGATGTCCCATAGAGACCGGGGCAAGACAGACGGCAGGCTCTCCAGGTGGTTGTAGGAGAGATCCAATGTTCGCAGGTGATCATAGCGGCTGAGCTGACCGCCAACGTCTTTCAAGCTGTCAGAAAAGACAATTTTTATCAACCTGTATATAAAATGAAACAATCAGCTATCTTTTGAAAGCATACGTCAAAATCAATTTCTTCAGCAATAACTGAAACAGATCAATCTACCATCTCTCAATATGTTATTTGTATACATTGGAATGATGATACTTGTTTCTTATCACTCTGTTTCCATCTGACGGCTCATGTCAGCCTTAATCTTGATAGTCTTAGGTAAGAATACAATTTGAATCATTCTGCTTCTGTTGTCTAACCTCATGTGCAAGATGTTGGGTAAGTGTCTAACATGAGACATGTCAGAGGTGAAGTGTAGCATTTCAGCTGCACACAGTTACCTGTTAAACGAGAGGTTGAGAAAACGGATGTTGTGCTGCAGGCCGTGTGGCAGCTTGGTTAGGCTTTTTAAAGAACAGTCCACGTCACGGTGGCCCCCACTACAAGAGCACATAGACGGACAGACAGACAAGACCCAGCCTCCCAAAAGCCCAGAGAGCAGCACAAGGAACAGGGAGGACGTCAGCATGGTGAGGCCTCTAGAAAAACCAAATTCTGAAAGTTAGAAGTTTCAGAAGAATTAGAAGAAATGGTTTCAAACCAGTTATGTGTAGAAATGTTTGCTTGTATTTAGGCCTGTCGCGATAAATGATAAATCAATTAATCAGACATTAAAAAAAGCTATCGATAAGTTTCATTTATCGTCATTGTCGTTTCTCCTTGCATTTTTCTATGACACTGAATGAGAAAGCTCAACTCCTGCTCTCCGCTGACCCCCCTTCCTCATTTCTTGTAATGCCCAGATCACACTACACGATCTCAGATTGTCGGCCCATGTTCAAAACCTGAGAGACCAACACCAGCCCATCGTGGCGTGTGGCGTCCAACAATGGGCACAAAATAATGGCTAAAAGTCATTTTAAAACCAGGCATTAATCAACGTTGTACTACAATCTACCTGCTGTGCATGTGGCTAAAGTCCTGACTGAATGAATATCATTAGAACCTATTTATGTCACGTTAACGATGAACAGCTGGAAAGTTACCGGGTTTATCAACTGCAGTAGCAATTTGGCTGCAGATCCTCCCCTGGTCATTTCTCTGGATATTCTTTGCACCAAATGTTGAATAAACATTAATGTTGTTTCCACATATAATCTCCGATGTCCGTTGCACTCGGGTTGCGCCGTCAGCTGTTTGGGAATCCCCTCCTAATTTCCCCTCAGAAAGCACGGAGGTAAATCCACGCTTTCTGATTGGCTACCTGTCACATTCAGCAGGCTGCGTTCTGATTGGCTACCTGTCACATTCAGCAGGCTGCGTTCTAGCTCCCTGTTGGGGAAACCCCGTAGATCGGAGCCACCAGGTTCTACCGACTGGACCCGATTAGTCACGACCCACTACAGGTTAAGTAATCGCAGCGACAATGTTAGAACGTTTAACGTTAAGATTGTCATAAATCATGTTGTGTGAACTGGGCTGAAGGGAAGAGGAAACTATAGCATCAAGTAGATGATATGCCATCTTCTCTATTTAAATCTAATAATTATTGGAGGGCAATATAGTATATAGACTTCATAAACTGCACTCTTTGGTTAATGTAGTTTTTATTTCCACTTTGGTTTTATGTTTAGTTTTTATTCAAGTGCATCTTTTTGTTAAAATAGACTAAGAGTTCATTTTATTTTTGTTTTTGGTTCTTTGTTTACCAGTTCCAGCATTAAATGTCGTTTTGAAAATAACGTGGATCTATTTTTGGTAGGATATGGCTGCATTATTATGTCATTTCCATTAAATCAGTGTAAAAAGGTCTTCAGACAATATTATTGTTTATCGCAATAATTTTTTGAGACAATTAATCGCTCAGCAAAATTTGTTATCGTGACAGGCTTAACCACCACATTTTTTTGGCCGTTTTTTATAACTCATTTCACCTGCATTATGCCAAAGGAAATGTTGATGGATGCATCCACTCTTCCAACGTATGCAAATTAATTTTAAAGCCTCACGTAAAGTTTGAAATATTGTATATTTACAGTTAAACTAGCTTTTAGTCTTATTTTTTTTATTTTTGCCCTGCTGCTTCCTGGTTAAAGGCTCAGTGTGTTTTATCTGCACAAAAGGCTGTTTGACTTGCACATAAAAATAAGACCCTTTGTGGTGTCGACACTGTTTCCTCCTGTCTGTGTGGACATTTACAAGGTAGATGTCTGCAAGAATAAATAAAAGTTTGGCCAGTTTATTTTGCATTATCATGGAGTTGTATCGGGGACTTTAACACAAACTACAGCCCAGACACATTGATGTTCAGATTACTAAATTAACTCCCCTAAAAAAAAAGAAAAGAAAAAAATTAGTTATTCAGGAAAGTATTTTTATTTTTAGCACATTAGAGCAAAAGGCGATTGGTTTATTTTCAAACTTTTGCCGAGGTCAATCGTCGGCTGATCACTATAACAAGTTTTGCAGGATGATAAATTGTCCCAGAAGTTCTGGTGAGAAACAATGATATTGTTGATTTGATTTAATAATTAGCAAAATAATGCAAGAATACGTTCTCAAAGATCAATTAACTTTAAATCCTAATAAACATTTAACACTGGAAGACTTTTTAAATATTCAAAATAAATAAAAACAAAAAAATGAGTTAAGTTTTTTTAAGCAAAATTTTCCTTCAAAAAAACGAAGAAAAACGAAGGAGCCTATCCTTTTGCATATCCATTTTCTTGTCTTTTGTATCTCCTTCTTCACACTTACAACTATACATCACATCACTTATTTTTGGTTTGGGACATAAATTTCCCTCAAGCTGCATTGAGATTTAAATGCAGAACCTGCACAAGCTAGAGAAAAAATGATTGATAACTTTCATCATTTTCCTCATGTCAATACTTTTGCTGGGCAACATACTTTAGAAAAATGTGTGAATGTGATTTGTTTAGTTTGCATTCTCTCCTGTTTCATTATGAAACTGAGAGAATTATGCCTGAGTGTCTTGGACGAAGTATACAATGTAACTTTTTGCCATCATCTCCTGTCATCTTGTAGCTTCTTAGAAGTATATTTCATCCCCTCCGTCTCATAACTAAGACATAATTATACATGTGCAATTAGACCAAAGTTAGACTCAGCCAATTACCACAAGTCAAGCCACTTGAATGTGGTGGCACTTTAAATTCTGCTTCCGGGAAACAGCTCAGCCACTAAAATACTGCAGTGCAACAAACATATTTAGAGCAGTAATTTCACAAACTAACACATTAAATGCTTGATGAAGGCATAGATGTGTGTTTTTATATATCCTTCCTACATATAAATATAGATTTTATCTCGGTTTCATTTTTGACAGGCAGGAAATTACTTTTCCTGGCTACTAATTTTCTCTGCTCAAGATCAAGAAATTTGTTAAACTAAACAGCTTGTGGTTTTTAAGCTGGGTTCAGCAGTTTGCAACATCAACGTTCCTATGCCTAAAATGAGTCGTCGGTTACTGGTACCCTGCCAGGATCACTCACCTTGTAATTTCAGTATTAGCACCATCTCTCCCCATCTCTGGTCATTAACTCCTCAAGCTCCACTCGTCTTCCTTTGTGCATTTTAATATGATAAAACCAAGCATATTTTCCGGGTTGCTGTGAATGTAGTGATGTGTCTTTGTAAATGCTGCGCGTGAGTCCTGGCTTCTGCCTGGCTCGCTGTTATGCAGGGAGTTCCAGGTTGCAGCGCAGTATGTGGTGGTGAGGGAGAGAAAGAAAGAGGGAGAAGAAATGCAGCAAAGAGCCAGTCCACTCGGCCTTTGATGAGGCAAGCACAATCTATGTGCTCGATAGGAGCAACCATTTTTTCACAAGGCTGCATTTTCAATTTTCTTTGGGGTGATTTTTTTTTCTTTTTTTTTTTTTTTTTTTTTTTTTTTTACAAATTTCAGAGACCTGTTGAGCTGAATTTCTGTGATTCTTTTTCTTTGTCAATTAAAAGCTCTTCCCTTGCTGTTGCTTTGATTCCAAGCCAGTCTTTATCTCTTTATTTGGATAAGCATAATGGGGTAAGAAATGTAAATGCTAGAGCAGAGAACTCTGGCTGGACTTGTCTCTTTTGCTTGTCAGAGTTTGATGCAACATCTCGGGTGGTTTGTCCCGCTGCATCCACTGTCTTCCCTTGGTCCCTCCAGTCTGTCCTGTCCTGCTGACTGAGTGGCTCAGCCTCTGGTTTCCCACCAGTGTTAAGCTGTGCATAATTTAGGTTTGAACAATTAAAGTTGTATTTTTCTCTGGAGTTTTTACAAACCAATGAAATATGAAAAGCATTCATAAGCCTGCATTGACCATGATGGCACGACAGCTTAGAGATATGTTACTCTTAGATAAACTGATGGCATCTTTTGATGCAGCTTAAAATTCAGTACTTATATGAAGTGTAATAAAATAGGAAATACATAGCAGATATTATGGCATTGTATATTGTAGTTCTGACATCACTGTAATAGACTGCATGTTCCCTCAATCCTTATGGCCTCTTAAATTGAATCAACATAACGGAAATAAACTCTGAATTGAAAATCAGACTAAAGTGTTTAATTGTGCAGAAAACGTGTGCTATTAGCTTGAACCTACAGGAATGGCCTCTTACTGCATTCAGACTGACAGACTCATTTCCAGCCTCCAGAAGATGTCTAATGCGAATCTTAAAGGGATTGTTTTGGCAAATGAATAACTTTTGTACTAGTAAAATATATCCCTTTTCTCCAGTGTATGAAGTAAAAAAAAATGTTGTTCTCTTTTCGGTGAAGCAGATTCAAGATGAGTGAGTACTTTGCTGCTGTTTCAGTTCGTGTTGAGCATGGCGTTTTGTTCTTGACCACGTTGACTCCAACAATAAGAAGGAAGAAAAAAGATGATGGTGATAACGACGTTTTATTTCCAACATTAAAAACAAATATCAACTTAGAGAAATAATGACAAAAATAGGAATAGTAACCAAATACAAAAATGAAACCTGCATGCTGTTGGAAATGGCATAGGAGAACACCAGCGTTTATTAAATTGTATCCCCAACTAACTCATCCAGTTTCTCTGCTGTCCATTTCAGTCTTGAATAAAGGATCCAAATACTCCCCAAGCTATAAATATTTATTCATGCTGTTTGATCTCCGTGTCACACATATTCACTCTACACTTTCAAAAAACTTATTTACGCAAATAATTTACTAGTCTGTAGTCTACAACATCTGCACAATCAACAGTCTAAGATGGCAGCACAACTTCAAAACAGCCAAAAACTATTTTCTATTCTTTATAATGCATGTTCCCTTCTTATGTTTTTGCACTAGTCATTTTTTAAAATTAATTTAAATTTTCACAGTGTAAAGTACTGTTGCAAATTATCCTCATTTTTGTCCATGCTTTGTTTTCTCAAATTTAATCTTGTTTTCTAAAATGTTCTTCTCCCCTTAACTCTGAATCCCTCTTTCTTTGGGAGAGATTTTTTTATTTTCTGTCAATTGTTGTTTTGCTCTGTACATAATTTGACCATTTTTGAATTGGATACAATCCATAAATTTGTTCATGTTTCACTTTAAAAAATAAGTTTGTGTGCTCCAGATAACCCACCTTATAAATGATCCGTCTTTCTCTTTTTCATAGAATTGAATAGATCAAAACAAGTAGACTAACACAAAATGCCTCAACTACATTTTTAAGCGTGTAAGATAATAGATTGAATGGATGGATGGATATTAATTTCCCCACATTGACAAATAAAGCATCCATCTATCCAACATATTGAACAACCATTTCAAAACACAGCTGACCTTAAACAGAGCTTTGACAAAGAAGCATTTGTGTTGCACTTTATTATGAAGCATCTTTGAAGTGGTTAAAGAAGAAATGGCTGATTCAAAAACTCCATATTTAGTTTTCTAGGTCCAAAAAACTAAATTAGTCTGTCATATCCTGCATATTGAGTTTGTATCTCCATGCATATGATCTCATGACGGTGTTCTGAAGATCTTTTGTTCATAGTGCATTCTGTGTTACTGTGTGGAGAGCAAATCAACCATGTGACATGTCGGCAACATTGCATCTTGCAGTGTGTTCCTCTTACAGCACTTCCTTCTGCTTTTCATGAAAGTGCCAGATGGATTTAAACATATGCAGTTGCATTTTGTACTAAGTAAATTCAACAAGCAAAAACGAAAAATTCAGATAATCTCTGATAGTCATGTTTGTTGATATTGTAGGTTTAGTGTCCGTGTGCTGATGTGAGCATAATGATACAGGTAATAGCTGTATTAATATTGATTAAGAAACATGACACATTTTCACAGTGCCCCAAAATCAGAAAGGAAACTGACAACATACAGATACAGCTTTCAGATTTGATTAAAGATTTCTAAGTGGGTTTATGACCATGTATGGCCACCTTTTGTTTTTCAGTGAAAGCTGAAAACTCCACATACCAGATTGACTATGTCTGAGGACGACTAAAAAGAAGTCTACGACAGACATTACAGCTCTCTCTACAGTTTCACTTCCAGTGTTCTCTTCAGGAACAGCAGCTGTGAACTACTTTTCTTGTGCATCATTTACATCGATAGTTTGACCAAAGGTGCTTCCTTGGTGTTTTTCTTCTAATGTGGCTTTTGAAGTGATATCTGTCATCTCATTTGTTTCTGGAAGTAAAGCGAATGTCTTTGTAAGTCTGTGAGGCAGAAAACTGGTCAGGGAAATTCGGTTGGATGACCCCAATACCACATTGCCATTGTTGGCTTCCCCATCCAGTAGTGGTGAAGGACCTGCCCAGCTAGTAGTCGTCTGCTCCTTCTGTAGTCTCTGTTTGCGGATGTATATGAACAGAAATCCTACGATCATCAGTGACAACATTGAACCTATTATTGCTGCCACAACTTTGCTGTCTTGTGAACCTTTTTTTCTTTGTGTTGTGGGTTGTGTTGCGTCACCACTTGGAACTCGCTTGGTATTTTTGGATTTTCTTTCTTCAGGCTTGATAGAAGTGGTTTTTGTGTGAATGGCCGTCAATGTGGACGAAGGTATAAATGAGGAGGTCTCTTCACTGAACTTGGTCTGTGAGGTTGATATTCTCTGTGTGCCACGGTTTTGTGTGATGTTGCTTGGCGTCGGAGGTGCTGTTGAGTTGTTAATTCGCTGACTGGTCTTACTAGCCAGAGTCGTTGTTATGGATTTCCAAAAGTTAGACTTAACAGTTGGTGTATTTGATGAACTGGTGAGAGTTGGTGCTGTCTCAGTATTTGCTGAAAGTATTCCTGGAGGCGCCATCTGAGTTGTGTGCAGTGAAGGAGTAGAGGCTCCTGGGTCCTCTGGTGTAGTCCTATCAACACCCGTAATTGTTGTAGTGTTGACAGATGGGATCTCTGACAGCTGTTCTAAAGTTGATGGCTGGGTGTTTTGGGCCATGTTGCCTGTTGTCACGTCTGTGGTGTTGATTTGCAGCTCAGATTGTATTGTGCTGATTGCTGCCATTGGCAGAAAAAGAATGAAGGTAAAGCTGATCATTTTGGCCTCAGATCTTCTGTTACACACCCCTTTGTGTTTCACACTAAAACAGACGGAAATCCAGATTCATTGTCAGTGACTTCTCATAAATAAATAACCAACACAAAGAATTGTAACTTAATATGCTTCATACAACAAAAGACGTTTTTCTTATTGTTGATCCCAGGTTCATATCTTACAGTAATTACCTAGGAGAATAATAAATGACATTTTTTAAATGCATTCAATTTTTCCATGTACTAATACATATAATACATGGTGCTAACAGGTCTTTCTGAGATCTTGGATCTCAATGAGACGACCTGCATTAAAAAACATTACACAGCATATGGAAGCAGAAGAGAAACTTATTTAATTAACACATTCTTTAAGCTGCTTCTGTGTTTTACAAAAAGAAACACAGCATCAGCTCACACTGCACGTTAGCTGTGCTTTACTTTGTATCCTCTGTTTTAAAGATTTTAAAATCATTTGGTTGACATTGTAATTTTGCAAGTTAAATCTGTTTACATGTTTGCTGGATTTCATGTGTCCAATAATCCAAAGTGGCTTGTGACAGATCAGGAACTCGAGCACATCATACTCTGTATACAACGCAACCTTATTGTTTCTTAAACTGAAGTTATATTTGGCCTCAGTGACGGCTTTCCGCAAATCAACCGTAGGTCATCAATACTCTCTCAAACATCACTGATCTTTATGCTAACACCTTGATGGAAAATGAACCCTATTTTCTTTCTTGTATCTGGCTTGTTGAACCAGATGTCCAATTTTTCCTACAAACAACCTAAAACAGTTGCGCATCATACCACTGGCCTTCTGAGATGAGCTTGTGCTTGGACAGTTCAGTTGTTTCACAAAATTTCAACAATAAAGATCTGAAAATGTTCTTATTGAGTCTTAAAATGTATTAAAAGTAACCTTACAAATGCCTCAGTTCAAATATTTGAATGAAATCTGAACTTTCTTAGCAGCTGTAAAACTTAATAATTTGAGTTTTACTGTATTTGTCAGATCCCCTTGCATCTTGAACATATTTTCTAGAAACAACCATAGAACATCAACCTAATTTTTAAGACAATAAAAAGTACTGTAGGTTCAGAAACTTGTACTTACCTGTGACTCTTCAAGGATAACCCGGGTTTGGTATCAAGATGTACTAATAGTTCGGAGATTAACCTGCTGGGCTGAACATAATGTTGACTGAAAGAAAGCAGGAACTAAGAGCAGAAAACAACCCCACCTTTTTGAGATGTTGAAACTAACGCTTTCCTCACTGACAGGAAATGAGACATTTTAAACTGACAACCACATGTGTTGTCCAACTATTTTGCGAAACATAGTAAACCCTAGATTAAGGTGATCATGTAAGACCCACAACAACTTTTGTCTTGCATCAAAAGTTCCAGTTACTTTATGTCAAAACTGATGTAAGAATCCACCATTAAAATAGTTGAAATAACTGATCACAGTAATTTAACAGTTCAAAAGCAATACACTCATGAAACATCTGCAGCAATTTTTTGCAGATGTTGAAAGACTTCAGCCGATATAGAAGTATAAGGTAATGTTAATTAGAGGACGTACATCAATATCTCCGTAGAGATACCATTATTTTTGCCCAGGTTTGTTTCATTAGTTGCTTTTTCTTAATGATGCTGCTGAGACACATTTCAGAAGCAATGTCTGGTTTTCATGGTAGTACAATTTTATTTTGAACTAGTCATTTTAAAGTTATTTTGGTGAACATTATGGGATTTTTGGTCATTGATAGAGGGGTACCAAAAATTTGTTCACAAGTATATATTTGGAAGTTCTGGTTGAACAACTGTATAACTCTATAGATCATCAGCTTGAGGGCATCTGCATTTTAACTGCAGTCACCTGCTTGATGATTGCAACAGCTGGGTTTTCACATAAGATCAGCTGTGTCCCATCTTGATTACAGTTCTAGGATTTATTATTTTTGTTTGTTGTTGCCGAGCTGCAGCTTAGTAAGAGAGTGCTTATGTTCTGGTAACCAAAGTCCAGTCCTACATCATGTGGACATGATAATAACGGATCCAGACATATAGCTGGAGACCCGAGGCAATATACTGTTTATTGTGCCTCTTTCTGGAGAGCAGAACGGGAACTTAAAAACACACATCATCAGTCTTAGAGACAGCCTTTTCCCTAGAACTCTGAAATATTTCCCGCCCCAGTGTGCACTCATACAACTTCTGCTGAGAGAAACATATACAGTTATCGGTTGATGGCAGAAAAATAGTAACTTGTGCTTTTCATACATCCCACCTCAATTAGCGCTCCTGAGTGGTACGTGTGACTGACTGGCACATATTATTCTCTGCACCTGTGAAGAGAATAACCAACCAAAATTTCTTTGTGTGAACACATAAGGACCAAAAAACGTTTTTTGATTCTTGGCTGGACTGCAATGCCTGTTTGATTATTTGTAGGGGTGCACCAATTTATCTGCACTGATTTCCTTAATTTTGGGAGTTCAGTGATCAGCCGATGCTTCAATATGAAAGCGATTTTATCCACCGATCTTATCTACCTCAGCAAATGTCAAAAAATCAACTGCTGTCCTCTTCTGCTCTCCGATTAGAGGTTTGACTGACTAACCGGCCCACCAGATCATGTTTGCACGTTTGCAGTTAACAAAAGTCACCCCACTGTTGCCTATTCAGCGACTTTCTTGCTATATTTAGCAACATTTCAGAGAAAAACAATTGCTATGAGCCAAAATTAGAACCAGCAGGTCAGGGTTTTTAAAGATATGTTATCAGCTGTAGGCCAGGAAACTACAATTGGTGCAACCCTGATCATTTAGGTTCTCTGTTTTTCTTTTTTCGTATAGAAGCTGTAAAGGCCACACATTATCCAGAGTCTGTTTGCTATTAACTCAAATCAAAAAGATTGCAAGGCTTTTTAAAAAATTATGTTTATTTATCACAAGTCATATTATTGTGACATTCACGAGTATTATTTCATATCTCAGTTTTTTCTAATTTGGTACTGATTTCCAACCTTTCCATTGATCCATACCGTCACCCTTTTACCCAGGAGACTGCAAAACAAACAAACAACAAAAAAAGCGCTATTTGAAGAGAATGCATGTTATACCATTGTCTCCGACACTGTTGATATTTTGTCATGTTTTAGTCACAAACCTTATTTTATTAGGATTTATTTGATAACCAGACACATAGTACTGCATAACTGTGAAGTGGCATGAATGCTTGCACAAGGAACTACATGAGTGTGCTTGAAAAAGTATGAATAAGAGCAACACTATAAAGCACTTATCGACTGTCAGATGAGGTTAAAGGTTTCTGTTATGAACACAACAAAAATGTGTTGCTTTTTTCCCACAATGTCTCATGAAGTTTGTGATTAAAATTACACACATTGCGATGGCAAAATAATGCGTCCTAATTTGGCCAGAATGAAATTTGTTCTAACTGAATCCTTTATTTGATTCATTGATGGTGACCAAAGGTAGTTGTGCAGCATCATACAGCTCAAACCTCAAATTTTGCTTTGTGTATAAACATTTTTTTCACATTTAAACTTGAATCTGTTAGTGAAAAATCAATTTTGACACAACTAAACTTTTTCAAAAACTCTACAATTTGTAATCTTCTATGAGTTTCAATTTATTGGTTTCTTTTTAAGTTGAAATAAATCTTAAATTCTAGCAATAATCCCAATTTTTTAATACCTAAGTAGCTTTACATTTTACAATAACTTTAGTTTCTACAAAAAATAAGAATAAGGACAGCATAACAAATTTGGTATGTTTAGACTGGGGTGGGTTACCATTTCATACAACAAGAGGCATGTCTTCCAAGTCCTTGGGGACCTCCAAACAGGAATCCTTAGAACTGGAGCTCTGGATCTGAAAGACTTTTTCTTCAGGTTCAGTAGAAGTTGTTTTCCCTTCATTGAGTCCTGCCCAAGCTTCCTCCTTAGCCTCCTGTATTTCAGTCATACCGTCTGTTCTCACCTCCTCTAGCATAACAGTGGTGTCACACGGGCCAACCAGCCCTTCTATCTCTGTTTGATCTGCTTCCCAGTAGTGAGTTCCACTTATGTCCGTGTTAGATCGGCGGCTTCGGGGCATGTATACCCGGTGCTGAAGGACACAGATCTGACATGCAAGCACAGATGTTGTAACCAGTAAGCAGAGGATTAACCCTCCTGCTGAACCAATAGCAATGAGACCCATCTCGGTATCAATTAAGCAGTCGCCACCAGTGGCGTTGATTGCAACAGCTGGGTTTTCATGGTAAGTTGCTGTGAGGTGGGACTCTGCGGTAAATGTTGGGTTGCCTGTTTGGTCTTGGGATATGGGTAAATCCATGGTGGTAGTTGAAAGAGCTTGGTCTGCTTCAGCAGGGTGGAGCAGGAACAGGAGAAACAGGCACAGAGTTCTGGTGGTTTTCATCGTGTTCTGAAAAAAAAAGAATGTTGTCATGGAGATCAAAATTACAACCCAGTTTTGGTTATCTTACTATCATTGCTTTAAATTCTTTGCATTGTTTCTAGTTGAATACTTACATAAGATGGTTTCCAGAGGCCTGTGTGTTGAAACGGAGAGATGAACGAACTGATGCAGACTTGAGAACTGCTGTGAATGGTCCTCTCGACCTTTGCGCTTGGTCTTTTTCTCTGCTTGGGTTATTTCAGGGGGTCAGGTCTGAAGCTGCAGAGGCTGAAGAGCTGTTCTTAAAGAAGCAAAAGCATCAGTATTTTTAGACACTTAATGTTTCAAAGCATGCTTTGTGTCATCTGCATATTTGTGCATTTGTTTTATCTAAAGAGTACAAGTCTGATCACTTATTACAGAAAAACCAGAGTGTGTATTTTACCATGTCTATTTTTGTCTTTCCTCAGGTTCAAAACAGGCCAAATTAATGGTGATCTGCTCATCTACCATGTACTCCTCACCCTCAAACCTTACTACGCTAAGCCCTATGAGATAGTTGTAGACTTGACTCATGTTGGACCAAGCAATCGCTTCAAGACTGACTTTCTATCCAAGTGGTTTGTGGTGTTTCCTGGCTTTGCATATGAGAACGTGGCAGCAGTTTATGTCTATAACTGCAACACTTGGGTGAGGGAGTACACCAAGTATCATGAGAGGCTTCTAACTGGTCTTAAGGGGAGCAAGCGCCTACAGTTTATTGACTCTCCAGCTAAGTTGGCAGAACACATTGAACAAGACCAACAGAAACTCCCAGCAGCCACTTTGACTTTGGAAGAAGACCTCAAAGTGTTCCACAATGCCCTCAAGCTGGCTCACAAAGACACCAAAGTTTCAATAAAGGTAGGGTGGCAATGAAAAGTTATATTTCCTTTAGTCTTGTTGATGTCAACAAGCAAGAATTAGATAATCCTAAAGGGTGAAGCAAGGACAAGATTTCTGAACCCTAAGAATATTTTTTACCCCTCAGGTGGGTTCCACAGCAGTTCAGGTAACCTCAGCGGAGCGGACCCGGGTGCTTGGCCAGCCCGTCTTTCTCAACGATGTTTACTATGCCTCAGAGATTGAGGAAATTTGCCTGGTGGATGAGAGTCAGTTTACTCTAACCATGGCCAACCAGGGAACACCTCTCACATTCATGCACCAAGAGTGTGACGCCATTGTCCAGTCCATAATTCATATCCGTACTCGGTGGGAGCTGTCTCAGCCTGACTCAATTCCCCAGCACACAAAGATCCGTCCAAAAGATGTCCCCGGGACTCTTCTCAACATCGCTCTGCTCAACCTGGGAAGTTCTGATCCAAGTCTCCGGTAGGTAGCTTAAGGGCTTCAAGCCAGAAATCATTTCCTCATAAAACACAGTAGCTTGTAGGGCTATAAGGATTCCTCGAATCATTCGAGTACCTCGATTACTAAAATTCCTCAAGACAAACTGTCTGCCTCGAAGCGTCTTTAAATTATGTTTTATTATTTAGCTCACTAAGCAATAAAACAACAGTCATTCAAGGCGATTTATTATTTGTTTCGGCCTGGGTAATCATTTGTGCTCTTACTTCTGCCTGAATTGTCAGCGAATGCTGAGTGCTCGCAGCATAACATCCAATTTTGACGTTCGGTCCGGGGGATTTCATTGATCATTGATAATGTTTGGGGTTTTATCGTTTTTCGGGAGGCCAATAGTCATCCTTAAAATGACTGGCGTGATGCATGGAATACAGCAGCCTTTCTCCTCCTGGAGCTGCTGCCTAGTAGCTGGTCCAGAACGAACCCAGCAGGTGTATTTCTACAGGTGGAGCGGATGGACGTAACACTCCAGGCTGCTGTGCTGTAGTTGATGCTTAACGTATCATTAGCTTTACAGACGAATCAGAAAATAAATTTACAAACATATGCCAGTCTCAACAAATGGGTGGCGCAGCGCGTTGTGGCAGTACTCAGCTGGTAGATGTGTTTCTGTGTGTGACGGAGGAGCCAAGTCCAGTCGCTCACATGGACACAAAAGCTACAAATGGCTGGACAAAGTGAGAGTTCACTTATTGAACTGCCTAAAAAGGTGAAAACATAAACTAAAAACTGGAGTATAGACATTTTTTTAGATGTGTCTTTTTATTATTAAATATAATTTCAGATTTTTGTATAATTTTTGGCCAGGTTAACTTAAAAAGTGTGCTATTACTGTTACAAGTTATTTTCTAAACTACAGAAAAGTAATTGTTGGGGATGCCCAAATCTGAAAATTTGGGCCATTATGGTAGTATTTACCAGTGTTTAATTTATCAATTTATTTAATTATTCGATTAACCATCAGAATAATTGATAGAATACTCAATTATTAAAATAGTTGTTTCCAACAACCGTAGCAGCTTGTCAACATTAAACTAATTAATGAAAAGCATGGCTGATCCATGTATGATTGTGTTATTATGATTTCATTAGAAATCCTAATGCATCCTAATGGAACAAAGACCAGGAGGCACAGATCTGTGTGACAAACACAGTCCATGTTGAATTTAATAAAAATCAGCTGTACTTTGTATAGAAATGCTTGACCTGACCAAATATCACTCGCTGTCCTTTCCACATCCAGGTCTGCAGCTTACAATCTCCTCTGTGCTTTGACTTGCACATTTAACCTAAAGATAGAGGGACAGCTGTTGGAGACATCCGGTCTCTGTATCCCAGCGAACAACACACTTTTTATTGTCTCCATCAGCAAGACCCTTGCTGCAAATGAGCCGCATCTGACACTGGAGTTCTTGGAGGAATGCATTTCTGGCTTCAGCAAATCCAGTAAGATCGCCACATGTTTAGCATGACATTTCCCTGCAGTAGGTGTTTGACACCTGACACAATGTAAGCAATTTGCTGGTCCAGGAGGAATGAATGCTGCGAGGCAATGGATTCACAAAGACTGACAGTGACTTTTGATTATATTGAGGTTAAATTACGATTTTTTTCTGAAGTGAGTGTGTTGGACCGAACAAACTCAAAGTAGAGAGTAGAGTAGAAATTTACAAATATCTCTAGCACTTATATTTTTTAAATTAGTCTAAAAAGAAGATTATTTAAATGAACTAAGACCATCTATCGCAATCCAGGAGTAGATCACATTTTTGGATTCAAAAAGTGGGGAAGCAAAACCATCAGTTTGCTTCTCACCCATTTTTAACACTGGTTGCTTCACTTGCTTCATTCTTCAAGTGCCTATCTTTGCCATATTTCCAGTAAATGTAGCTGCACATGTTGTGTAAAGTATTAGAGCAGTAATTAGAAAGATTCCCTGGTCATATGAAGAACCCACCTCCAGGGCCTCCAAAACTAGCAGAGGCTTTTCTAACAATTCTTTGAAGCTTCGGTCTGCTGTGTTTGTGGTAAACGGTGGGGTGGTTGTAATGGCGTTTTTGTGCTTTAGTGATTCCTAATAGTTTGCAGGGAGTCCCCTGCTTTATAGAATTAATGCACAAGTGTGTCCTTTATCTTTTAATTAAAAAAAATTAGTTGTCCAAGTTTTTGCAACTCCTAACATGCCCTAAATCTACATCAGTGACTATGTGATTTGGAAGGCAATTGTAGTTACAGTGCATAGCAGGACTTTAAGAAAGGCTCAACAGTGTCAAAAAAGGGGGGGAAATGTAAAGCAAAATTTTAATATTTAATAGTAAATACTTCTGTTGTCTGTGATCGTTAAGCAGAGGGTCTAAATGTTTTCTTCCAGGTATTGAGCTCAAGCATCTCTGCCTGGAGTACATGACACCCTGGCTTCTAAACTTGGTCCGGTTCTGTAAACACAATGACGATGCCAAACGTCAGCGTGTCACAGCCATCCTGGACAAACTGATCACAATGACAATAAATGAAAAGCAGATGTATCCCTCCATCCAGGCCAAGATCTGGGGCAGCCTGGGCCAGGTGAGTTTCAGCCCAAGAAATGGAGAACCGCTTTTCATTCCATCAAGGTTCTGCCAGTTTGAGACTCATTTCTCCTGTCTTTAGATAACGGATCTGCTTGATGTGGTGTTAGACAGCTTTATCAAGACTAGTGCCACAGGAGGCCTGGGCTCCATCAAGGCAGAGGTCATGGCTGACACTGCTGTAGCTCTGGCTTCAGGGAACGTTAAACTGGTGTCCAATAAGGTAAGATTCTCCACAAGTCAGAATCAGTTTGTCATGTGTAGTGCAGGATTTGTCAATAATGTCATAAAAATCTGGCCTCCAAAAGGTAATAAAAACCAAATAATTAGAAAATGTTACATAGCAATTTAACAAAATTCTTGAACAAATTTTGTAATAGTTTCTGACACATCATGTGACATTATTACATTTTGCACTGACTCAAAATGCAGAAGTAGCTCTTTAAAAAAAAAAATTATGGTGCGGCACATTTTACAATCTGTGACACAAACACCGAGTCACAGATTGGTGTTTGTGTTCATCCTAATCATTATGCTCCTTATAATGATCATGTTGATCAGCGAGTCCAGTAAGTTTCAAAGATTTCAATCTTATAACGTTCAGCATTGCAGTATTATTGCTTAGGATAATCGTAACCAATCATCCTGCTCTGCTGTGTGTTGTGTGTTAAGTCTGATCTGATCCAGTCAGTAGAACATTGGGACCATTCCAATCTAGGCCAATTATCGCAGAGTGTGTAGTGTTCCCCAACTGGAAATGAGAAGGCAACTTGTTGACTGTGACAGGTAGCCAATCAGAAAGCATGTTGACGTAGGCATGGAGAGGAATCCCAAACAAAGAACCCCTGACATGGCGGGAGTCCGGGAGACATCGGAGGTGTAGAATTGTCAAGTTGATATGTGGAAACATTAAAGTTTATTGATCAATCAATGATAATATATAGCCAATCAATAACATTTCATTGCCAATTTCAATCTTGTTTCTTTGGGCAAAGACAATAAAGTAGGGATGTTGTGTTCAAGTTTCACTTTGCTTTCGAGTCCTTTGATTTTGAGTATTGGCTGATGCTCACAGCAACTCTCACTGTTTGCTATAACTGCTTTCAGTGCTTTCCGTTTTTTCGCCAAAGTGTCCAACAAACCAGAGAAACAGCTCGTTGCTTTTTTTCTATACACTGAAACTCAGGAAGGTTGCTGGTGCCTCTCCAGCTAACGTTCCGGGCGAGAGGCAGGGTACACCCTGGACAGGTCACCAGTCTGTCGCAGGGCAACACAGAGACACACAGGACAAACAACCATGCACACACACACTCACACCTAGGGACAATTTAGAGAGGCAAATTAACCTGACAGTCATGTTTTTGGACTGTGGGAGGAAGCCGGAGTACCCAGAGAGAACCCACCATGCACAGGGAGAACATGCAAACTCCATGCAGAAAGACTGGGGCCGGGAATCAAACCCAGAACCTTCTTGCTGCAAGGCAACAGCTCTACTCACTGCGCCTCTGTGCAGCCCAGAATATTAATTTACCTTTGTTTTAATCAGTCCAGCTAAATAAATCTCCCTGGAACAAAACCGAGGTCTTGATCCACCGCAAACCAAGTGGGGTTCTAAACATTTCCACAGAAATGTTGGAAGAAGTTGCCTTGAGTTGCTGTTTGAAGCAGCTGATCAGATGTTAGAGTCTCTGTAGAGGCTGCCCTGATCCTGATCCCCCCACTGAGTGTGATGGTTGAAGTATAGTACTTTATTAAATCATGAAATATCTCATTTCTAAAAAAAAAAAAAAAAAATCCGTGCATTTAATTAAAGGCACATATAATTAATTCTATATTTTATAAATTTTTTCTGTATTCCCAGTTTTGAATAAACTAATTACACATTTTAAAAATTATTTCATAGCTTATCTGTACTCTCCATAGATCCTGATGTTGTTCTTGAATCCACCAATCCAGACACCATAGTTGTGGTGCTGCAGGTCATATTTAAACCGATTTACTCTGAAATGTTAAGCTTACAGTCCAAACCTGTTTCACATTTAATAAAAGATCAGTAACATATACTGACATGTACTAAAACTAAAGATGCACTTTAGATTTGTTTATCCACTTGAAGGGAAGCAGTCAGCAGACACTCTGCTGACTGCTTCAGATGCTTCTCATCCACTGCTTTATCAGACAGATGCAAGTGTTGAGAAAGAGACATTGTGCAGTGGAAGTTGATTGCTTATTTTTGCAAACATTTAGAAGTGGAAGTGGTGAAAGAGGTGGTAGAATCCTGAAGAGCAGAAATTAGCTTCAGTATACCAACATTAGGCTAATAGTGATGCATGGTGCTCGACTTTATTCTACTGGACTTTCAACTCTCTTCACCACAAAGGATATAGAATCTGGAAAGACTGTAAGGTCACTGGAAGAAGACTGCTGCTGTTTAGTGCAACTATACTCAGTGTCTCAACACCCATGAGTCATTGTGAAATGTCCATAGCAGAAGAGCTTGGTAAATTTTCTTCCTACAGTGGGTGGTGATTACTAAAACATACACATGTTGTTTATGTATATATATTATATGTTCCATGCCTAATTTTTATAGTTGCTAAAATGTGCTGTTTTTAGAAAGCATACCACTTCATGATTACCTCAAAGAAGAAAATTGTATTTGTTAAATTGGTTTTTGATTCAATTAGGTCTTCACTTTCAATCCAGTGTAACATTTATTTGCTAGACTGGCTCATACAAAGTTCAACATTAGTTTAGTGACAGTAAACCCTGGAGACGTCTAGTTCATAGATATCTAATAGTGAAGCGAAACAATCTATTTTGCTAGTTATTTTATTTTGTAGACTTATCTAAGGATGCTTTTGGCTAATGTTTCTTTTGTGTGGCCATTCGTAATATGAAATGTTTAGTTTGATTTAAAAAAAAAAAGCATACACACAAAGTCTAACTTAAGGTTATTTTAAGATCCATCCATCCATATTTTAAGATATCAAGACAAATAAAATGTTCATCCTAAAAGCCTGGAGACTGAACTCTTCACACACAGTGCACACATACATAGTTGGAAGTTCTGTTGTGTAAAGTCTGCATGAATTGAAATCATTACTTACATGGCAGAAGTGCAATTCCAAAGCAGTGAATTCTTCGAGACTTACAGAATGCGAAACGAAAAACTCATCCACTCACTATCCATCATCTGTGTGCTTTGTGTCAATTTCAGCCTGCTGCCCCGATAAACAAGCACAACATACACAGGCAGACACAATAGAAAATTCTGGGCCTGGCTCCTATTATTGCACACATCAGTACTACTTTGAATAGCGGTCATTGTGAAGACTGTTGCCTAAGAAATGGCAGGCAGTGTTCGGTTTGTGCTGCTGCTCCACTGCGGGTTTAAAGTGGCTTCACCAAACTGCTGCAATGGTTGCTGCCGTTCCCAAAGACAAGCTTTTTGGAGGTGGTCTTAGAATAAGTCAGCAATTGTTTGAATTAACTCATCCTAAGGCTCAGTTAAGACACATGTAACTTCCTGCAGGCAGTAAAATAAATTCTCTTCTGCAAGAGAATCCTGGCCAACGTGAAAACAGATCAACGACTGTCTAACCTATTCAAAAAACACTCCTGAAGCGTCCAACTTGAAATTGTCTTTGCAATAACACATAATCTTTTTAGTTGATATTTTTAAGGTTTTCTTGGCTCTAGTGGCCTTTATCTGGCAAATCTCTAATCTTCAAAAATGCTTGAATTTGATCACAAACCATAGATCAAGGATTTCAACATTTAATTATCGAGAATGATAATACTATTAAATTAGATTTAATGCTTTCAGCAAAGATAAATGAAATATTTTAAAATATTTTAGAGGAAACAATTCTTCACATGCTCTGGGGCTGCATGTGCACAAAGGATCATTGGCTTTGTGCCTATGTACAGGTTGATAGTGATGACCTTTTGGTGTGTAAAATACAGTAAAAAGCCAAAAAAAATTCCAGTTTATGTAAACATGGAATTCTAATATTCTAATATTTTATGAGCTCAGTTCAGGTTTTTGATTGATTTGTATTTTCAGATTCAGGGATTTTCCCCACTGCTACTATAAGTTCTGTCAGCTAGAGTAGAGAGTAATATCAGGTCTGAACATGGCTGTAATACCAACAGCATGTAACCACTGGGCTGTAAATGAGGCTGTACTCCAGTGTTATCTAATGGCTTAGTGTTTGTTGTCATGCCAGGACGCCGTACTGAGCACAGTGGAGCATTGTCTGCTGGCCTTGAACTCTTTGTCACCAAAGATTTGAATCAATTCTTTTTTTCTTCTTCAGATGGAAGAAGTGTTGCATTGTCATGTGCATCATTTACCGCACATCTTTAGTGTGCATTCACACTTTTTATCAATCAGTTCAACGTTCTGACAGACAGCACAGACACATTCAATAAATTAGAATCTTATTGAAAACCCATGAATTTATCTTGGAAATAGATCATTAAACACATGTTGTGTGTCATAACTAATCATTTCATAAAGATTTTGAAAACATGACATTGAAAATGAGAATATTACATCAGACTGATTAAAAAAACAGAATTTTGACATAATGGAACGTAAATTAATTTTATTTTATGTACTTTTTTGTTTGTTGAAAAAAAGATTTTCTTCGTACGCTGTTATTTTCAAAGAGTCATTTTTAATATGACAAAATGGAATTAATAAAGTTAAGGTTTGTTTCTCTGTGAGAAAGAAATTAATTCTGAACAGGGTCTAAGAATTTAATTGAGTAGGATTAACCGGGCTGCACAGTTGGTTGCCTTATAGCAAGAAGGTTCTAGTTCTGGTTCTCTGTTGTTATTGTTTTTTTGTACGAGTCGTACATGAACAGGCAGTCTGCTCCTGTTCATGACTTTTGCGGTTTAATTACTGGCCTTTTCCTCTGGCAGGTTATTGGTCGGATGTGTAAGATCATAGACAAGACGTGCCTGTCACCAACTCCCACGCTGGAGCAGCACCTCATGTGGGACGACATTGCGATCCTGGCCCGCTACATGCTCATGTTGTCCTTTAACAACTCTCTGGATGTCGCAGCCCACCTGCCATACCTGTTCCATGTGGTGACACTATTAGTAGCCACTGGGCCGCTGTCGCTTAGAGCCTCTACCCATGGCTTAGTCATCAACATCATCCACTCGCTGTGCACCTGTTCACAGCTCAGCTTCAGTGGTAAGCACCAATCATCTTTACATGCGGAGTTTTAGATATTGAGAGCTTTTCTAAAGTCAAGACCGGAAGTTAAAATGAGTCTAAAAAAGACTCAAGTATACACAAACTAATAAACTTGTGTCTTACGATAAAAAAATGTTTTGTTGTGTTAAATAATTACAGAGGAGACAAAGCAGGTCCTGAGGTTGAGCCTGACTGAGTTTTCGTTGCCAAAGTTCTACCTGCTGTTCGGCATCAGCAAAGTCAAATCAGCCGCCGTCATCGCCTTCCGCTCCAGCTACAGGGACCGCTCCTTCTCACCAGGCTCCTACGAGAGGGAAACCTTTGCTCTGTCCTCTCTGGAGACCGTAACCGAGGCCTTACTGGAAATTATGGAGGTCAGACAGACAGTTGTGCATCTATTAATCAGGATTCTTTCTCTTTGTCATAGTGGTTGATTCTCCTGGAAAATGCTTTTTGAATAAATGTTCACCGCCATATTTTGTTATTCTTGTTTTATCCTTTTGTTTGCTGCAGTAATAGTTTAGTTTACATATACTGTACAACTTTTCTTCAAGAGCACATAGCTACCAGTATGGTTATTGCATTATTTCTCTCTTTTGACTCCAGGCCTGTATGAGAGACATCCCAACTTGTAAGTGGTTAGACCAGTGGACAGAGCTTGCTCAAAAGTAGGTTCCTCTTTAAGATTTTTTTTAATGTATATGGTTTTTTTGCTTCAGTTTTGAAGTATCTAATCTTTCTGCTTGTAGATTTGCGTTCCAGTACAACCCTTCCCTGCAGCCCAGAGCCCTGGTGGTCTTTGGCTGCATCAGCAAGCGGGTGACTCATGGCCAGATCAAGCAGATCATTCGCATCCTCAGCAAAGCCAGCCCTTTGCTCAGCATAGACCGGGTAAGATCAGCCGCGGTGACAGGCCATTCGGCTGCCTGGTCCATTATCATGCCGGGTCTCACATGTTTATCCTAAAGGCCCGTTTAGAATCAGAATTAAGCTAATACTTACTGTGAGACGCTGCAGCAAACCAAAAGTTAGGATTATACTGCAGCATGAATCAAACCTTAAACTTTGACCCAATCATTAAATGCTTCCCTTTCTAATTAAGTGGAATGTCAAGGTGTCTTCTTTCTGATTGCTTTGCTGTACGCACAGAGTCCAGATAGTCCAGATAGTCCAGGCAGACCTGATAGACGCTGGTTGTTATGGCATTGCAACTTGGCAGCATACAGCCAGTGATGTCATGGAAATCCAACCAAATAGTTTTTAACAGACAAAGAGGAGCTTCACAATTGGTTTTGTGATCCTGGTGACAGTTTGTTCCTTTTGGACTCGATTCTGCATCAGATTTAAAAACAGACAACAAGTTTATTTGCAGCTGGATTTACTTCTATTGTTTTTGATTCATATCTTAATGTGGTCATTAATGGAGATGTAAGTTATACAGTATGTTGTATTTGTTATTGCCAAACACTTTTTTATATTTTACTCTTAATGTAACACGTTAAAAACTTTTCATATGGTGACATTGGCATCTCCTTCTTCCCTACAGAATCTGATTTTGTGCTGCCCTTTGTGCTCAGTTCCCGTCTCATGAGCGTCTCCCCCTCTTTTCTATGGACTGTTTCAGGGTCTTGAGAGCTGTTTGAAGGGTCCTGATAATTACAACAGCCAAGTGTTAATTGAGGCCACTGTGATTGCTCTGACCAAGCTGCAGCCTCTACTCAGCAAGGTATGAAACTTTATCCATACACCACTGTATGCAGCCATTTCTACTGCCACATCAATGTGCCTTTGTTTTTATTTCATCATGACACGTTGTCATGATAAAAAATTGTCTTCATGATCTTGCAATGGTCAGATCTTGTCATAATTGTCAAAAAACTTACAAACTAAGAATTTTCTTAGTTTGTAGTTTGGGAAGTTTGAATTAGGACTAATGATCTTCTGGGACATTTTCTTTAAGCCGTTGGTGGTAATGGGTTGCTGTTGTTGTTGCTGTTAAATGATTTGCTTCCTGTGTGAATGGATGTGTGTTTGCAGGACTCTCCCATGCACAAAGCTGTGTTCTGGGTGGCAGTGGCTGTGCTGCAGCTGGATGAAGTCAACTTGTACTCTGCTGGAACTGCTCTCTTGGAGCAGAACCTTCACACTCTTGACACAATGCGGATCTTCAATGATAAGGTAGAGCTTGCAAGAACTGAAAGAAGCGTCGTCATAACGTCTGTATACTTTGATGCCTGGTGATCAAAATTTGTTATAAGACAGAGAACTTGTCTGTTTTCAGATGCATGAAAATAACAACAGAACCGACTGTCTTAAAATAGCTGCTAGCTTGTTTTTAGCCAGCAGAGAGCTGCTGCTCCTTCCTTGTTGTGACTGTATGATTACTGCAGTCATTCAAATGAAATGTTCACACACTTAAAGCATTTTGATTTATTTGTCAGAACTTTGTTTTTACGTTTTCACATGAATCACTTTCGTTAACTGAAATACTAGAATGCAATATTTTTACTACTTGTGCACAATTCATAGAAAAGTCCTACTAATAAAGACGACATGGTGATACAGAGCATTTGAACCAAATCTGTTGTTTGCTTCTTCAGAGTCCAGAGGAGGTTTTCATGGAAATCAGGCGTCCTTTAGAATGGCACTGTAAGCAGATGGATCACTTTGTGGGCCTCAATTTTAGTGCTAACTTCAACTTCGCATTAGTGGGCCACCTACTCAAAGGTAAAGCCGTTTGCATTTTCACTCTCTCGGCTAATATTTTATTGTTTAATCAGTCACCGGAAAAACTGCTAAGTTAGGAGTAAATGCTTTGACTTTTGATCAGTCGTCCACAGTGTTTGTGAATAATTGTGGCTCCTGAGCAAACAGGCATTTTCTTTGCTGGTGTCAAGTTGCCTGTATTTGTCATGTTCTGCCTTTGTCCCTGCAGGCTACAGACACCCGTCTCCCACCACCGTGGCGAGGACAGTGCGGATCCTGCACACACTGTTGGCTCTGACAAGCAAACATTTGAAATGTGACAAGTTTGAGGTCAACACTCAGAGCGTGGCTTATTTAGCTGGTAAAAACCAACATGCAACACATGCTTCAGATGTTCACCTTCATTACTACATGATGTTATTTTTAAAACAGAGGACAAGCCCACAGTAATGTTGCCTGAGCACAAAGACAGTTTCACTAAGTTGTGCAGCTCGGAATGGTTACTGCTCGACACACATCAACAGTTTTCTATGCTTATATGATCTGCTGCTGTCTTGGTTCTGAAAGCCTTGTTATTGTTTCCTTATAAGGTTTGTTAGACTGAGAATAAACACAAATATGATGACCGGACTTCATATTCAGCCTATTTTGGTGCTACAGAGATGACCTTTTTTACCACATATCCTTTTTCTGCAGCCTTGCTCACTGTGTCAGAGGAAGTCAGGAGTCGATGTAGCCTCAAACACAGGAAGTCGCTGCTCATTTCTGAGCTGTCTGTGGACCCCGTACCCATGGAGACCTACACCAGTCACATCACCAACCCCAAATGCAGGTGTGCAAATGAATGGGACTTCTTCTGTTCCCTCCTGTGATCCACTGAAGCAGAACACATGGATTGCTGCACATCTGCTCACAATGTTGTATTTTCAGAACTGTGCAAGAGCCTCAGCCATGGACGTCGCCTCAGGTCTCAGAGCGCTACCTTTCTACCCATCCTTACCCCACCATGGGCCAGATAAGCCCACGAACGCGCAAATCCATGAGCCTGGACATGGGCCAGCCGTCACAGGCCAACACAAAGAAGCTTCTCGGTATTTAATCTTTCCCACATAAAAGTATCTATATCATGTATAATATGGTGTGTGTGTATGTACAGTGGTGTGAAACAGTGGGTAACACTATTATTTGACAGGGTGTGCCTAAGACTAGCATGACACATGACATAACATCTGCTATGAACATGAATGTCTATGACTGACGTCATGAAGTGTCATTCGGTAAATAATTACACTTTTAAAGCAAAGTTGACAGTTTTAAAGGACTTGAAATGCAAGTTTTAATGCAACTTTGCATAAAAAGTGTCAATATTTACCGAATGACACTTCATAACAACAGTCGTAAACATTCATGAAGAATCCTTCATGTTCATAACACATATGTCAGTGTCCTGTCAGTCTTATGCGCACCTAATCAAATAAAGTCTTACCAAAAAAGTTTTGGTAAGACCTTCCTGATTTTCTTTTTTTGCATGTTTGTCGCACTTCAAAAGGTGTTTTATGAGGGAGAAAAAAAAACACAAGCCCACATGACCCTGTGTGAAAACGTAATTGCTCCCCATTAAAGCAGTATTGTAGTTCATAGTTTCACACAGGGCCACAAAGTTTTGGAAACTTTAACTCTTATTAAAAACGCCTACATTTAAAAACTTCATTTTGTGTTAATTTGTTGTATTACTTTTAGAAATTATGAGAGTACTCATTACTTTAGATTCCCCTGCTTCGTACTCTACTCTTTATAAATCTTTCCAAAACTGTCATGAACATTTTCCACATTGTCTCACAGTTTACACTCAGAAACCTACATCATTTTAACTACATGATGAAATTCTGAATGATTACTCACCCGATATGAGGCTTGAAATAAATCCAACTTTTTGAATGAAAAGAAAAATCACCAACACACTTCACCATGAAGTAACACTACCATATTAAAGCAAAAGCCATCAGGAATCGATATGAAAACTACAGTTTAAGAATGTAGACCGACTCTCTCTTGGCCAATCAAGACACAAAAACAAAAAGCGCTTTAATGTCCATTGACCCAATCAAGATACGAAATAAAGTAAAGGGGGACCACTGCAAGACATTTGGTGTGAATTCAGGCAAAGTCAGTCATTTGATTAGCACATTAGGAGGGAGGAAGTATGGGTTGGTTTGGAAGCTAGCCATTTCCACCTTTTGTAAATACCACGGTCTATGAGCCCCAATCAGGTTTGTTACTTTCACAGACTAGTTATCTCCACTCGAACAAGAAGAAGCCATGAATAAATTCATAAAAACAACTTGGGAAAATAACTTGAGTCACTCTTCGATACTCCCGTCCTTCACTTCCGACATCCGAATGATTAAGTGACGCAGTTGTTTGAGTCAAGCAGAACTGATCTGACCGTTTCCAAATAGAAGCAAGACATTCCCCCAGTGAGCTCATTGTAGTTATGACCTCATCTGTGACATAGATCTCTGTCATAGATCAAAGAACATCTGAGGTCATAAATGCCTGCATCTCAAAATAGAGATAATATACGAGCAGCTCTTTGACCTTTAGTAGTGCGTTTTGGATTTTTATGATGGAAGAGACAATCGCCACTTTGTTTTTCCCACTGAATGTTGGCGTTGGATATTTAGTTACAACAGGAGTGAGGAAGGTCTGTAACAAGCTACTACTTGGCATCACATTTGATATAAGTACTTATAAGGATGAGTCCAATGAAAACCATATTTTTGACGCATATCTTTTCAATCCTTCCCTGACTGGGGAAGAGACCGAGTCTGAAAGCTCAACTTCTGAGGATGACAGTCCACCATCCGTCCGCCCGAAACGAGTCGTATTTGTCAGTCATAGATCGTCCAAGAGCTCAAACGTCCTCGGCTGAGCCTAAAAAGATTACTTCTATTTTGAAGAAAACTACTAAATATCCAAATACACACGTACAGAGCCACTATCCCGATTTCAACATTCACATAGAAAAGAGAAAACAGCGAGCTAAAAAAGTCCATTATTTTGACCGTGTACTTTTAATATCAGAACAAGACCTGAAGAAACTCCTGCTAGCTTACAAATCTGGAGCAAACTTAGAAAGTACCTTCTGCTTACCAACCCAGAACAAGACTCCAACATGGAGAACCAGCATTTAGCTTTATGTTGTACAAATCTAGAACTCAACTGGAACCAACATTTAGTTCTGTCAGAACCGCCTTTTACTACTTGTTCTCATTAAACATGGGGAACTGTTACGCAGAACATAAGACAGACGTTGTTATTGCTGTTGTTGTTTTTTATTTGCCGAGTGTTTTACGCGGTCATGCCGCGTAAAACACTCGGCAAATAAAAAACAACAACAGCAATAACAACGTCTGTCTTATGTTCTGCGTAACATAAAGTCAAACACGACGGCTAATCATGTCTGAAACCGAAGATTCTGCCAGAGAAATAGACCTCGCTATGCTAAAGAGGAAGAGAGGACAAGCTAAAGCGGCTGTAACGAAGATGATAACATCAGCAAACGAGAAAATCAGAGAAAATAAGCCAGAAGAATTAAAGTCAGTGCTGCAGAGCCTCGACTTAGCCCTTGCACAGCTTCAGGAGGCACATAAATGTTATCATTGTCAGCTCACTGATGATATCGACAGAGAAGAATCCGATGCTTATGAGAAGCTAATCTTAATGAACGTTCATGATATGCGTCACGAAGCTCTAGCCTGGCTGCAAGAAGAAGATGAAGCTAGTGTTAATCCAGATGTTGATGAGGAGTCGGATGTCACTACACAAGTTAATTTGTTCAGTGAATCTCCAGCTGATATAAATGATGAAGATTCCACATCAGCAGAACTGGAAAGAATCCAAGCCCTAAGAAAGAAAGAGAAGGAGGATTTTGAGTTGATGCTTAGACTCAACAAGGAGGAATTTGAGCTGGAACTTCAGCGACTACATCACAAGGCTGAACTGGATGCGCAGATGCTACATAATCAGCAAAAGATGCAAGCCCTAGCAGCTGATCTTCATTCTACACCTAAAAATGGTAGAATTCCTACTACACCACAACCTTCGCCATCCCAGATGGCAGATGATTCGATCTCACAGCTGCTAGAGTTCTCAAGGCAGCAGTATCAAGCCCAAGTAGACACTCTCAGGCTCCCACCAACAGATCTGATCAAGTTCGATGGTGAACCCCTCCAGTATTGGAAGTTCATGAGGCTTTTCACCGCGATGGTGGACAAAGAGTCGATTCCTGCTGAAGAAAAGTTAACCCGTCTGCACCAGTATACAGAAGGAAGGGCTCGAGATGCTATTAGTCACTGTCTGTACAATCCCAATCCCAGCGCGGGTTTTAGGGAAGCACTTGACCGACTGAAGTCAAGATTTGGAAATTCTCATTCCATCTCCCAAGCTTGGGTTGAAAAGGTTTTGAACTTTAAAGAGATAAGAGACAATATACAACTCAGAGACTTTGCAGATCAGCTGAGAGGTTGTAAGGACACGCTTACTGCCATGAAATGTGAGGAAGAGCTCAGTGGCCGCCGCACATTATTTGAGATAATCAGCAAGCTACCATCAGATCTCAGAGCGAAGTGGCTAAATAAAAACTATGACATCACAAAGGAAGGACGTCTGCCGAAACTCAACGACGTTGTCAGCTTTGTGGAAACAGAGGCCGAAAAGAGATCTGATCCAGTCTTTGGTGAGTTAATTAGCTGCAAGAAACATGACAAACCAAACAGCTTTACATCACCTACCAAAGTCTTAAAGAAACATCGTCAAGGTTACCCCACCACTGTCAAAGCAGCTGCGGTCCATGAGAATAAGTCTACACGTACCAAGCAGCCAGCTTATTTAAAATGTTTCAAATGCTCAGAAAGCCATTTCTTAAACCAGTGCCCAGGCTTCAGAGCACTAACAGTTCCAGAGCGTCTTAAGTTTGTTCAAAGCAAAAAACTGTGCCAAAACTGTTTCATGATTGGGCACAGTGCGGAGATTTGCACACGTAACTGGGTGTGCAATGTGCCTGGCTGTGGACAGAAACACAACAAATGGCTACATCCCAACCACACCGACGGTCAGAATACTACAGCAAGCCAGGACATCACTGATGATAATAGAACTACCCAACAAACGCAACCTATCGGGTTACCTAACGTCACATGTGGGTTCGCTGGAGCTGCAAATGGTAAAGTTTGTTTACCTATTGTTCCCGTGGTTGTTAGGGGCAAAGCTTCAAACATTAGTTCGGTTACGTACGCATTACTCGATCCTGGAGCTAACACTAGTTTAGTGTCAGAAGAACTGACCAAGAAGCTAAAGGTCAAAGGCAAGCCTGCAAGGCTAGATCTTGATACAGTAGGAGGAAGCCAAGAAGGCTTATTTACTCGAAGTGTGGATCTTGAGATTGACTCTCTGCACAATGGCAGCATCTACACACTTAATGGTGTGAGAACACTTAAGAAATTAAATATCGGACTTAGCTGTCTTGCGACAGCTGACGAGGCAGCTAGATGGGATCACCTAGCAGACATCCCTATTCTCAGCGTCAAGTCCAATGATGTGCACCTGGTCATTGGACAAGATGCTCCTCGTCTTCTCAGAGCTGAAGAGTACCGCGTAGGAGGTGATAATGACCCTTATGCTACTAGAACGGTACTCGGCTGGGCCATAAATGGACCCATTGATTTCAAAGAAGTTAGGAAGGCTAAGGCTTACTTTCTCAAGTCAGACCAAAGCCTGCAAACACGGGTGGAAAAATTTTGGAAACTTGACGATCCCGCTCAAGAAAATAATCTGTCAATTAATGATCACAAGGTGATTAAACTGTGGGAAAACTCGGCTACCAAAGAAGGCTCGCATTATACTTTAGACATACCTTTTAAAAACAAAGAAGTGAGGCTGCCTAACAATATCAACTTAGCAACACGAAGATTACAACTACTGGAACGTAGATTAACAAAGGACCCAGACCTGAAAGACAAGTATGTTAAAGCGATGAAGTCAACCATCGATAAAGGATATGCAGAGGAAGTCCCAGCCATGTCGCTTAACCACAATGACAGCAAGGTTTGGTATCTTCCACATCATCCAGTAACTCATCCTCACAAGCCTGAAAAAGTGCGCGTTGTCTTTGACTGCGCAGCAAAGTACGATGGAGTGTCTCTCAATGATGTCGTCCACCAGGGCCCAGATCTAACGAACAAATTAATAAATGTGCTGATCCGCTTTCGGCAAGGTCCTGTTGCTATCATGGCGGACATCGAAGGCATGTTCAATCAGATACATGTGACTCCAGAACACAGAGATGTGCTACGGTTCCTGTGGTGGAAGGACCATGATCCTGACAATGAGGTAGTTACTTACGGATGACATCCCACCTCTTTGGTGGAGTGTGGTCTCCAAGTGCAGCAAGCTTTGCATTGAGGAGGTGTGCATTGGATCATGCCCATCTGTATGATGCAGATACTATCTCAACTGTAGAAAGAAACTTCTACGTGGACGATTGCCTGAAATCTTCAGACTCACCCCAACAGGCCATCCGTCTAGCGGCTCAGCTGATTGACCTACTCATGCAAGGAGGGTTCCGCTTGACTAAATGGACAAGCAATTCAACTGAGGTCCTACAGTCTATACCAGAGGAGGAACATGCGAATCAAGTGCCATTGTTGGATCTGGATGGAGATCCATCTTTGGAAAGAGCTCTGGGGTGTTCTGGGACATAAAAGATGACTGCATCACCTTCATCATCAAGGTCAAGGACAAACCCAGCACAAAAAGAGGTATGCTAAGTATAATAAGCTCAATTTATGACCCCCTGGGTTTAGTTGGTCCATTCATTTTAAGGGGAAAGGCACTGTTTCAGGCACTATGTCGCTTAAAGCTAGGTTGGGATGAAACCATCCCAAGTGACATTGCTGAGCAATGGGGCCGGTGGTTAGACGACCTTCCAAAACTCTGTAGACTACAGGTACCTCGATGTCTCAGACCTGAGGGTTTTACTGCAGCTTCAGTCACCATGCAGCTTCATCACTTCAGTGATGCTTCTGAATTGGGTTATGGTGCCGTTAGCTATCTTAGGGTTGTAAGCAAAAATAGAATCTACTGTAATATTGTTCTGTCTAGGAACAGGCTGGCTCCTGTCAAGCCAAGCACTATTCCAAGGCTAGAACTGGCGGCTGCTGTGGTAGCAGTACAGCTTGATCAGAAAATCCGTCAAAGCTTCGAGCTACCCCTCCTGGATTCTGTCTTCTGGACAGACAGCACTATTGTCTTGCATTACATCAGAAACGAAGAGAAACGGTATCAAACCTTTGTTGCCAATAGAGTTTCACAGATCCGAGAAGTCTCACAAGCCTCACAATGGAAACATGTCTGCACAGAGCTAAACCCTGCAGATGATGTTTCGAGAGGACTGTTTGCTGAAGAACTCACTAACAATGAGCGCTGGCTCAAAGGCCCTCTTTCCTTTGGCAGAAAGAAGAGTTATGGCCTTGTCAGCCAGAACTAGGAAGCTTACCTCCAGAAGCAGAGGTAAAAAGGTCAAGTCAGACATATGCAATGTCTTCTAAGCTCACCATTCAATCAGGAATTGACTGTTTCATTCAGAAGTATTCCTCTTGGTACAAACTGAAACGAGCTATCGTATTGATCCTGCGAGCCAAAAATGTCCTTCTAAAGACATCTGGACCCAAGCTTTGTGCTCCAATAACACCAGATGAAATGAAAATGGCAGAGATTGCTATCATTGACTATGTTCAACGCAATCACTTTAATTGTCCTATAAAAGGAGAACACATCAGGAAGTTAACTCCAGTACGACTCAGTGATGGATTACTTCGCGTTGGAGGAAGGCTCACCAATGCTCCAATAGCTGAAGCAGCAAAACACCCAGCAATTTTGCCTCAAAATCACCATATTGGCAAACTTATCATATGGCATTTTCACAAACTCACAGGTCATTCTGGAGTCGAAAGGGTACTTGCTGAGATTAGACAATTCTTTTGGATTGTCAGAGGCCGCACAGCAGTGAAGCAAGTCCTAGCACAGTGTGTACCTTGCAAAAGACAAAAAGCTCCAGTCAGTACACAGTACATGGCTGACTTGCCCATTGATCGTGTGACTCCATGTGAGCCACCTTTCACTCACGTCGGAATTGATTATTTTGGGCCTATTACCATCAAGAGAGGACGGTGTGAGGTGAAGAGATATGGCTGTCTGTTCACTTGCCTAACTACCAGGGCCATTCACCTGGAGGTGGCGCACAGTTTGGACACAGAATCATTCATAAATGCTCTTCAAAGGTTTATGGCACGTCGTGGGACTCCTCAATTGATACGCTCGGACAACGGGACGAATTTTGTTGGTGCCCGTCATGAATTGCGGAAGGCTCTGGAGGGATGGAACCAGCAGAAGATCGAGGATCATCTACTCCAGCGGGAAACGCAGTGGAAGTTTAATCCTCCTGCCGCCTCACATATGGGGGGTGTATGGGAGAGACAGATTCGTTCTGTGCGCTCAATTCTCATGAGTGTTGCAGGACAACAGGCTTTGGATGATGAAGGATTAATGACACTTTTCTGTACCGTTGAAAACATCGTTAATGGGAGACCACTTACAAGGTTGTCAGATGACCCTAGGGATGGTCGACCTTTGACTCCCAATGACTTGCTACTGCTGCGAGCAGAGTGTACTCTGCCTCCTAGTCACTTTGTGAAACAGGATCTGTATCGTCAACGTTGGCGCCGAGTCCAGTATTTAGCAGACATTTTCTGGGTTCGGTGGGTTAAGGAGTACCTACCCAACTTGCAGCAAAGGCAGAAGTGGAACCACCATTCCAGAAACTATCAGGTCGGAGATCTTGTACTGATCCTGCATGAACACACGCCTCGCAGTCAGTGGCCTCTTGGTTTGGTCACTGATGTTAACTTTGGGGCTGATGGTCTAGTCAGATCAGTGCAAGTAAAGACTCATAAGGGCATTTACACCCGTCCAATACACAAGCTGTGTTTGCTAGAAGGAAATATGGATGAGTAGATTTACTTACCTTCAGCTTGTGTGGGTTTCTATATGTAACACATATTTTTTTTTTTTTTTGAAAGGTTTCTCGTGGCGAGGTTAAGGTTAGACAGTTATCTAAGGTTGTTATGTAAGTTAAGTTTGTCGTTCATCGATTTTTCTGGGATGAACATCTGTAGAGTTCATCGGGGCCGGGATGTTGGATTCACTCCTTCCATTCCACTAGGGGGCTCTATGGTTTAGATGGGTACGTGAGTTTCCAAAAAGGAAAAGAACTGGCTGCGAACGAGGAGCATGGTCAGGTTGCCACGAGGTTGAGATTAATTAACGAGCAGAACCGGCAGTGGAATCATCTTACCGATATTCATGTGTGTTGCCCAACGTGGTAAGTTGTGTTGTAGCCAGTAGGCTTCTGTATCCATGTTTAGGATTGTGTTTATTGAATATTAAGTATTGACGTTTGTTTGTATTTTGTTTTACTTATAGTTTGACCGGCATGACCGCGTAAAACACTCGGCAAATAAAAAACAACAACAACAATAACAACGTCTGTCTTATGTTCTGCGTAACAGGAACCAATATGTAGCTTTATACTTTGGCCTTTTTGTCTTTCTTCTGGTTTGTTTGGTTTGTATTTCCTTCTAACCCACATAAAGCACTTTGAGCTGCCTTGCTGCTGATAATGTGCTACATAAATAAAACGACTTACCTGATTTCATTAATATTTAAATTGGTTTGATTTTCTGACATGCTGAAGTGTGGCAAACATGCAAAATACATGTATACATATGTATATTTGTGTAGAGTATATTATATATATCTAATTGCATCCATGCGGCTCTTCAGCTGGGTTGTCTAATGTCCACACTGTCTATTCCAGGTACTAGGAAGAGCTTTGATCATCTCATATCAGACTCTAAAGCACCAAAAAGGCCAGAGATGGAGGCGGGGATGACGACCCCTCCAAAGATGAGGCGTGTAGCAGAAAATGACTATGAGATCGGTAACAAAACGGATCAACTGAACACACAATTCCACACCGAACACATCGGCAGCGTAAAACGAGTGACAAAAAATACATTTATTTTCTATTGACCCACCCACTTGGGGCCTACACTTCAATACATGAGGCCCAGCATTGTTCTTAAAACAAACTCTTATGCTTGTGGACTTACTGTAACTCAACAGAAAGGCAGTGATCAGTTCTGTCTTATGGAGATTCATCCAGTATTGGAAAAGAACGCATCATGCTGCTTTCGATGTGGATTCCCCTTTGGTGTGTTTTCTACTTTTTCTCTTTGTTTGGAAGTAGCAGTTTATAATTCTGATCTTTATTGTTTCTGGTAAAGAGACACAAAGAATTGGAAATTCTCACCTGCGAAAGGTGTCCGTATCAGAGTCTAATGTTCTGCTGGATGAGGAGGTGCTGACTGACCCGAAAATCCAGGCTCTGCTGCTCACGGTGCTGGTGAGTCCTAAAGTCCTTGTAGAGGTGATGTGGCTCCTCCAAACTGTGACTGTACATTTCGCCTTCTTCTTCTCTTCTTCAGGCAACCCAGGTTAAATACACCACAGATGACTTTGACCAGCGGATTTTGTACGAGTACTTGGCTGAAGCCAGTGTTGTGTTTCCTAAGGTGTTTCCAGTTGTGTAAGTCGTAGTTCTCACTTGATCGGTTCATGCATTTGAAATGACCTTTGACCTTGCCTTATTCCTATCATTCATAGTATAGTTTCACTTCTCTTTTCAAAAAGCTGATCTTTTCCACTCTCCCAGTCTCATGTATTAACATCCACTCAAACTAAAAGTTCTCAAGCATTAATTGTGATATCTCCACATTTCAATAGTCAACTTTTGACTGTAGGTAACACATGTTGATATGCGCACTCCTCAGTTATAACTTACTGGACTCCAAGATCAACACTGTGCTGTCCATGTGCCAAGACATCAACCTCCTGAACCCGGTCCACGGCATCGTGCAGAGCGTGGTGTACCACGAGGAATCCCCTCCTCAGTACCAGCCTTCATATTTACAAAGTATGACGGTTTGTCGTCTTCGCACCTTTACAGAAGGAATGTCTTCTGAAGTCATGTGAACTGAAGTGGATGCGTCTGCACTGTCAGCTCTCAAGTGTCTCTCATTCATTTTTATCTAACAGGCTTTGGCTTTAATGGGCTGTGGAGATTTGCTGGACCGTTTTCGAAGGTATGGATGTTTCTTCTTCCCGTTCTGTCTTTATTTTGTTGTGGAGCATCCTGACAGCTGTGCACTTCTTGGTTGTGCGGCTAAGCTGGTACAGCGATAAAAGGAGGAAGTGTCAAATTCACATGCAGCTAAAGCAGAAAACAAACATGCATCTTCTGCTTTGGAGACTTTAGTGAGTAAGAAATGCACAGTATTCAGCTGCATTTCTACACACACACACACACACACACACACAGAGTGCCACCCCACACCCACCAAGCTACAACATGAGGCTACTGTGTCCTTGCCTACGTTACAACTTTTTCCAGTTTGGTGACTAGAGGGTCTTTAATGAACTGCGTTAGACTTAATTATTGTAACAAAATGAACGATTCATAGAACTTTAGGCCTGTTGATTGAACAACTCAGCAATATTTGTATTCTTACAAAATGTTGATGAATTGCATTATCTTAAGAAAAAGTGAAATAATTTAATTTTAGGTTTGAAATATGAATGTGGTATTTAAAGGGATATTTAAGGCGTTGCCCTTTAAATACCGCAGAAATAGTAACATTTTTTGCTGGCTGCTCATTTACGACTGAGTCAAATCCTATTCTGCTGAAAAGTGGATCACATGCAAAAGAGTATTTTTTTCTGGCTGATGTATTTCTGATCAACAGGAAGAGCAGGATATCTTTAGGGTTTTCTGAATGAACACTGGGTGAACTGTTCACATTGTAAGCATTCATCTTTTTTTTTGTTTTTTTGTCCCTGCAGCAAACGCAGATCCCAGACTATGCAGAGCTGATAGTTAAGTTTTTGGAAGCGTTGATTGACAGCTACCTGCCCACAGCCGATGAAGAGAGAGGAGAGGAGCAACTACGAACTCCCACATCCCCTTATCCTCCCAGCAGCCAAAGCCAGCTGAGCATCACTGCCAATCTGAACCTGTCAAATTCCATGACCTCACTGGCCACATCACAACACTCCCCAGGTGTGACCCCTCACCCCACCAGCACACTCAAGCACAAATACACAGACCTGCATCAGAGTTTGTTTTTTTTTGGTCTAGGCCTTCTTAACCTTTAGAGGTTCTTTTCTAGTTGGATAAAGAAAAATATACAACTGACTGGATTCACAACTGAATGTTTTTGGGTCTCCAGTTTTATAGAGGTCCAATTACGAATGGTAAACCATCACAGTAGTAATGAAGTCGACTGTAGAGGGGTGAAAAGTGCGCGGAATGATGGCATATCACAGATCGCCTCTACAATCTGCCAAAGCAGAGATGATGGTTTTATCTACAGAGCAGATGATTTGTTCCTTTTGCTTCAGCTTCATGGATTAATTTTTATGTTGCAAGGCTGCTGTGATTGCAGTTCTTGCTTACTCATGAATTTATAAGTTTGCCATCAAATTTAGCTTGTAAGTTTTAAAAATAAATTATTAAAACTATTTGCATGACTATAAAAGTCATTATGTTTTCTTCTTTGTCCATCAAGGACGTCATGTAGTCAGACACACACCTAAGACATTCAGGGCAGTGGTCCCTAGGGTTAGGCTTTAGATTCTAGCGGAAGAAAGTGAAAGTACAGCAGTAATATTTCATCAGCAGCAGAAATGAAACTGATAATATGTAGCTAAACTTTAGACTCTATAAGAGCAAGAGGAAGACATTTTAAGACGTTTTGTCCTCACTATGTGCAGAAGGTCAAGTTCAGGGTTAGCCTAGCAGGTACTTAGCATGCTAGGCTAACCCTGAACATTGCTGCAGGTGAACCTAAACATGAAACCTCTGATGTTTTATATTCAGGTCATCCAGCTTGCATTGCGGGAGACATCCGCTTTGGTTTCGGTAGAATGCATCTGTCCTTTCTTTGTCCATCCAGGTGTGGATAAGGAGAATGTCCAGCTGTCCCCCAGCTCTGCTCTGTCCAGTGGAGGACGCATTCGCCACGGGTCAGCCAGTCAGGTCCAGAAGCAGCGCAGCGCTGGCAGCTTTAAGAGACCCAGCATTAAGAAAATAGTCTGACTGCCCCTGGGGGCCGAGCCGCCAGCCTTCGCGCTGCGCTCTCTGTTTACACTCTGGTTTCTCCTTGTTCTTCATTCTCGCTGCGTCGGCAAAACAAGTGAAAGGAGGCGGGCCGACTGAACGGAGGCGCTTCTCTTCTTATTCTTTGACGGCAAAAGATATCGGAGATGCTTCTGATCCGCACGGTGTTCTGTGTGGAAGCTTTTACTACCTGCAGGAAGTGACGATGGGACACTTCAGCGTCACGTCGACACTGACACAGAGGGACACGTGGTTGAAGTTCCTGAGGTCCGAGTCGGTCAGACACACAACATGAGAGCAGCGCAGTGTGATGGGACCAACATAACTCGATCCGCTTGGACATATCAGTTGCTCTCTCTATCCTGTACATATTTGACAGACTGATGATGTACATCCAGTCCTTTATGCTAAATTTGCTGTTTTCTCTATGGTGTGCCTTTGTATGTGTTTTTCTAAATGTACACTTTGTAAAGTAAAAGTCAAACCTTGCTGGACACAATAAACAGGTACTAATTATGAAGACAGGCTCCTCATATCAAGCTGCCATGATCTGCCTGCAGTGATGGTCAAACAGTTAACCCCGATGCCTGACACTATTTACTCCTGTAGAAGTAGATGATGCTACACAAATCTTCCTGTTCTCAAAACACTTTCCAAAAATATCTTCTTTTTTTAACACTTATCCATTAATATTACAAAACACTATGAAAAATACAACCATGTAAATACCTGCAAATATTTTGGTTTCATTGTTTTTCTGTTTCTCCAATGATGCATTTTTAGCAGCAAAAACGTGTTCAAGATTTGTGTAAAGGGCAATAATCTGTAGCTCTCCAAAAGCTTTTCCCCTTTGACTAGCAGCAGAGCAAACGGCGAGCGGCGGCTGTCGCTTCGCGCACCGCTGCAGCCGACCCGGGGAGGGACTCGCTCTGCTTTTCACCTAAACGTTTTTCGGTCTTCACTTTTGTTTTCTTGCCATCGACAGGCCATTTTACCTACTGTTTATAGATAGTAAACAAAACTGATATTGTTTATTATCTATCTCCTTGTTGGTTCTGTTTTGTTCTTTTTGTTTTTCAGCATTGTGTTTGTTTTTGACTTGTATGTAAAACGCATAAAAATGATCGAAACAAAAGAAATTTCACAAATTTATAATCATGGAGACTGGCCAGGCAAACACAGCAAAGCACACACGTTCTATGAGAACATCCACATGTTCTCACAGAACACCTTCACCGCTCTTGTGCTCCGTCGTTTACCATCGCCACTTCCCCCTCACACTCCACTGTCTCCAGGAATATGACGACTGTCTCATTGAAGCTGTGTGGCGTTAGGTTTGCGGCAGGACAATGCTAAGAGTGTAACTAACATGCTGCTGCAGATTGTTCAGAGTTCTCAAATGTTTAGAACCCAGGTTTTGCGGTTTAGTTTGGTTCTTATGTTTTAGCATCTGGTAGCTGCTGTCCTCCATCATGCTAAAAAGATTTTCCTGCCTGAGTTAAGACAGGCAGTTGAGATTAAAGAAATGCACCATGATGGCATGATGTTAATGAGTTTGGGTTGGGAAAATGGAAGTAGTATCCTAAAACTGCTCCCTGTCAGCATGAAGATGGGCAGGGAGCTCCTTTAGAGACGCCAGTGTGTGATTCAGTCTGTCGTAGCGCGTTAAGAGACTGAAGTGTCGTTAGTGACATGTAAGCAAGTAGCCTCCATTTTAGTTTATACATTTACACAGATCTACATGGAACATATGCATCTGGTTTAGTCTGAGCTGTCAGTGATTAGTGCATGCGAGTTTAGGAGCCACAGATCATGTTAAATGATGCCCATCACTGTGTGTTTGATGTCAGATTTACAGAAACAGTCACTCTGTGTTCACTCAAGAACGCTGAGTGACTTAGTTTGTGAATGTTTTAAACCCCCTAACTTTCACCCCCAAACGTGTTCATGCAAGTCATGAGGACAGCGGTCTTATGACGTTATATCGCTATGACGATTAGCGAGTCTAAGCTGCAGTATGTAACTTTTCTAAAAATGTTTTTTTTCTCTTTACATATTTGTTCAAACTGTCACCATGTTGTGAGACATAATCTGTGAAAGGATCAGTCCCCCCCCCACCCTCCCAGTCGCTGCTGTTCCCATCTCCAGGAACACACCGCTCCCAGTCAAAAACAACCAATCAGGAAGGCCATCAGTCAGCATTGTGGTACACGCTGCTAAATGTGTACACAAGTGGACAGACAACTTACTGTTCCAGTAAAGTGGTGGCTATGCTAACTAGCCTGAGCATTCATAGCAGGCTCTGCTGGGGTGAAACAGCTGTAACATAGCAGAGAGCAAAGGAAGCGCTAATGGCTCTGATCGTCGACGGCCCAGTTTTCGCTCTAACACACTTGAAGCGCCACGCCCGGATTTCTTCCTGAAACGTGCAACATGTTCACCTTTGACCTAAAAGAATCTGAGGGCAGCTCTCTGAGACTGACTACAGAACAGATTATGTATCCAGAACTTATGAAAGAGACAGATGACTTGCACTAAGTTTAAATGGGTCATGGCTTTGTAAAGATGAAAAAAAAATTCAAATGTGGCATGTTCTTTTAATGTTATGCAAAATCTGTCTTGAGTATGTTCTGAGTAGTCTGAGTTTTGTTTTTAATCCAGTATGTGTGATAATTGTAAAGATTTTGTGTACAATTTGAGATGATATATTTACTACACTGTACATACCTGTGATATTGTATCATTTTGTTTTTGTAAAGCAGGTAGTTTCTGTATCATAACACATATTACAGTGTTAGTAATAAAAGGTTCTGCTAGTGCCTGACATTGTCTTCTTTAAAGTTCGATACATCTGATTTATTAATAGACGAGTTTATGAAAATTGTTTAAGCATGCATTACTGCCATTCCCAGATTCAAAAAGTAATTGTTATAAATAGGTGTTTTTATTTTAACTAAACATGTTTCGCCATTTGAGGGGCAGTACTATTATTATGCTACTTTTACTAGCGTTGCACTGAGAAGTAGCTCGTTTAATGAGCTCAAGTGATGCGCAGTTGCACGAGGTGTTCGCTAATCGCTGCTGGCTAGTTTGAAGGAGCTGCTGTGTAAGGCGGAAGCTTGGAAACCGCAGCTCAGAGGAGGAGCTTTGTCCAGATGTTTTTGATGAGAGAATGACATTATAACATGATGTAAATCTCAGATCAGTCAATTTTGCATAATACTACCCCTATAACATATTTGCAATTCCCACTTGCTGGTCTTTTGGAGCCATTAGAACCAGAGACACAAACTATTCGATCTGTTATTTCAACAGTAAGCTTTTTTTTCTTTCTTATGTATCCATATTTTAGTTATAAACATCACACATATTGGGCATATTAAAGCATTTTTTCCCTTTATTTTCAGTCTCTTCAGCTCACTGATTAGATTTTTTCTTCTCTTAAATATGACATCCTTATCATCAGGGCCAGTTTAGAAAGGCTTGGCTCTCAAACTTAAGATCCACCAGTTCTCTGTGAGCCGTATCACCACCCAGGATAACATCCGTCACCCAGCGCTGGATGGTCTGTGGGGCCTCGCCGAGTTACCGCCCCCTAGCGTAGGCTCCGCGCGTTGCATCGTGTTTAACCATGAAACCTCGAGTACATGAATACAAACACAAAAAAAACACATCATTTGCAGAAATGTACAATAAGCTGTGCCATGGAAACACATGGAAACACTGTTTCCATGTTGTGATTGAAAATGCATACATTGTTTGTTTTATGTGAGGCACAGTGTTATAAAAATGTATTTGTATTTATTTAAATTAAAATATATGTATTTTTTATTACTATTTGAAAATATTTGCAGGTCTTATTTAACTGATCAGGGCTTAATCTGGGCTGGATTTGTGAGAGTTGAATCCATTTCAAAGACTGTCTTGAGCTGCTGTCGAATGTGGGAAAACACGGAAAGAAGGTTTTACACGTCAAAACTGATCACAATTCTTCGTGGGTAAATCTGACTAACAACGAATCACTTTCTCCCTCACCAGGGGCGGCTGTAGGATGTTTTAGTGGCGGGCAGCACATTACTATCACTGCAATAACAATCACATCTCCAACGCGCATTGCGTGCGTCGCAGAAAACCAGCACAAACCTAAACAGTGGATGTGATGTGCTTTTTTTGGTTTGTTTTGTTTTTTTACAAATTACACTGGATAACAAAGACAGGACAGCAAAGCCTTCCTGTGTGAACCACCGGGAGCTTCCAGGTTCAGGTGGTGTGTCAACAGTATTTGCTTAATTTTTAGTGTTTTGGACCTTTTGGACCAACGTTTTCAAAAAGAAAACTGGTAAACTGGTTCCATTCATGTCTGTGGGAGGGTTAAAGATCCGCTCATTCAGTTTTAGCTCGCTTTGTCGCTTAGCAACATTTAACTTACAGAAAGAACTCAAAGCCACCAAATAAACCAAAGTAAACTGACCAATGACATTAAAGTTCAGGGCCCACCCACACAGACTCACACATATGAGTTTCAGGATGTTTTGACACAAAGGACCATTTTTATTTTTGTCCCAAAATTTTGTTTTTAGCAAAGGCAAAAATAATGTCAACTCAAATCACTATATTAGATTTATTCAGCATCTTACATCATTGGCTGAAGGGGAAGATGCCCTGCTGAAGTGGAAGCACAAATACAAACACTAGATGGCAGCAGAGAGCTGATTTTCCACCACTTAAAGTTCATGTTCACATAAAATTGAAGTATTCTGACATAAAAGATGCAGCTAAAGAGTGAAGGCTCAAATATAAACTTTATTAGTAAGGTTTGTCCATGGAGGTCAGCAGGCCTCACAATGTTAGGCTCTTATTTGAGTCCAGAGGTTTTCTAACAGGCCCTGAATTTGTGTTTACAGCCAAATTGACTAAAGTCTTGTGGTTGATTTTTTTTCAGTCTGTTTGCATCATTAGGTTTCAGGGCTTTGGTTCTCCTGTCTCTTTCACCATTCAGCTCCACAGTATCAAGCGTAGGCTTTACATTATGGACGATGTGCTTCTTGGCAGATAGTGAAAGGCCGCAGGCATAGCTGCCTCGCGGCGCTGCAGAGTGAGCCGTATTTATAAAGCACAATTCCCATTCAGACAGTAATCTAAAACAGGCGAGCATCAACCATTTAAACAAAGCAGAGATTTGGTCTTTTTCAATTAATTGTAAGAAAGAAGAAGGGGTTTGGGGGAGAGGAAGGAAAGAATCTCTAATCTCCACCATTGCTCTTTGACTGTAAAACTATATTCACTGAAGTTCTGGTGCCTTAAAGCAAATCCATTTATCTGTCACACGCTGCTGGTGGGGAATGTTGTGCTCAAGGATGCTGCCTGTAGCTTATCTGCTGAAATCATAGAAAACACTAATATGAAAAGGTTTAATCACATTTTCTGCTGCCGGGAACCACAAGGTGTGAAACTACAGGAGTTTTTGTCTTTCACTTTCAGCGCAACGACATAAAGGAGCCTGAAGCAGAGGTTTTAGTAGCTCACATGGACAGCACACTTCCCCCAGGCAATTCTCCTAGCCTGTAATTGCATTTCCATCCATCCTCAGAGTATTTCAAGCCATGTCTGTAGGATTTTCACCCATCGTTTTTTGCCCAAGGCTTGTTCAGGGAACTCTATGGGCCTCCAGTGCTCTTAGATGAATTTCATGACGTAATGCAGAGTGGAATGCTGCCTCTGTTCTGTCACATTATGATGGTGGAGAAGATGTTTGTTCTGATAACCACTGACATCCATCCATCCATCCATCCATCCATCCATCCATCCATCCATCCATCCATCCATCCATCCATCCATCCATCCATCCATCCATCCATCCATCCATCCATCCATCCATCCATCCATCCATCCATCCATCCATCCATCCATCCATCCATCCATCCATCCATCCATCCATCCATCCATCCATCCATCCATCCATCCATAAGTATTTTTGAATTCGAAGCATTTATCTTTTTACATCTACTTCATTCTACCTCAAATGTTCAAATGTGATGATTTCATTTAAAACGCACTTATCAGGTACAGGTACTGTCAAAATGGCAGCATATTGTATGTTTTTAACAAATATACAGTATGAAGCTTAAGGTGGAAGGAGGAGGAATCCCCTCCAAAGTCATTTTTCATCAGTGATTATTATTCCCAGGTGGCCAATACAATTTACAGCAACAATATGTATGCATACAGAGCTTATAAGGTCAACTATAACTAATCCAACTATAAAACTAAAAGGCAAAATGTCTAATTTCTCATCTGGGTCATAATCAGCCACAGATTGTGCAAGATATTAATACTGTCAATGTGTAAAGCAGTGTGTAAATAATACACCTCCACAACAATAACATTTTAGACAGTTAGGCACTTAGAAATATAAAGCAATGCATCTGCTTAAGGCCCTATACAACATAGGGCCGGCCCTGCATAACAAGCTGGAGCCTCTAGATAGTTTTTATTAGTTATTAGTAGTTAAATACTGTTTAGTTTTGGTTAGTTTTACTTTTTTCATGCTTTGGTTAATTTGTAGATGTAGGATTCATTTGCTTTTCATGCTTTCATCCTTTTCATCTGTGCCATAATACTTCACAGCTGTCTCATAATCTTACAATGTGAAGCATTCATGACAAAGAGGAAAGGTTTTTTGTGGCTGAGAAGACGGCATCCTCCTACATCTCTGCACTGTTTTCACTCCCTTTTCCTGCCTGACTGGATCTTCCAGTAAAGAATTGTCACGCTATCTTTTGGCCTGTTGTTTTTATAAGTGCAGTTCACGCAAACTCGTTGAAAACACCAACAATGCTATTTTGATACATCTTCTTGGCTCACCCCTTTGTCAAAAATGGCATCAAATGAGGGGCGTCATGTGGTGGCCGTCCTCAGGCTGATTACCGTGATTAGTTTCTTTGCCCTCTTCTCTCTTTTCCTTAGTAGTGGGTGCTAGTATGATAGATGGCATTGAATTATGTAACTAATCACATATTAGAAAGCCAGTAGTTTCTTACTTGCAGTTTTCAGATGTTCAGTAGAAATGTGATCTTTGCACACTGACTATGTCATTGTGCAATTTACCGTTTTGAATTTGCTTAATGTAAACAAGGCAGTTTATTAAAAAAAATTGTTTTTTTTTAAATAATGTTTTTTTTTTTGCCCGTGTCGACATTGGTTTATTTTGCACAACCGGATGTTGGCAAAATTTTGCGCACATTTGTATTGGAAATGCAACTGCTAACACTTTCCTGATTCAAACAATCCCCACTAGAACTCTGAGTCACAGACGAGCCCAGGTCTTCTGGTTCTGGTTCTGGTTCTGCTCTGCATCCCCAGAATCAGAACCAAACATGGAGACGCAGCATTCAGCTTCTTTGCGCCACAAATCTGGAACAAACTTCCAGAAAACTGCAAAACAGCTGAAACACTGAGTTCCTTCAAAAAACCCTCATGTGTAGAGTTGCCTTTGAAACATAATCAATGAAACATTAATCAACAATCTGATGTGTAATGACAGCAAAATCTAATGTTTCAATTATTGACTGTTTCTTCTGTAACTACGTATTTCTGTGATTTATGATGTGAAGCACTTTGAACTGCCTTGTTGCTGTAATGTGCCATATAAACAAAGTTTGATTTGATCTTTGATTGGATTTGAAGCATGTTCACTACTGAGAACTCTTCTATCCCAGAGGAGCTTGTGGAAACATCAAGATGATCGTACAGGTCACAGATCAAGCAGAACACGACTCCACGATAATAATGTGTTCGTCCCTTTGCTGCTTGAAAACAATCTACTCAGGGCTGGAAATCAAATGGTTTTGGTTTTACCTCAGACAGACCAGGGGGTTTTAATGCCCATTTCTAGGGATTGTTGTTTCCTTCATTTGGGACCTTGGACCTGAACTTGGTAAACAGGATTTGCAACCATCTCTGAACCATCTCCAGTAAAAAGCGTGTTTCTAACATCACCTGTGTTGCAGCTCTTCCCTCACAGTTAAAGTGATCGGTATGTGAGCCCGCCCTCCGGCACCGCTCCGCTGCCATTAAATCTGCGAGGCTTGTATTCCTGACAGCATTCCTTCTCCGCAGTGGAACACAGAGTTACGGAGCAGAGCAGATCAGAGCAGATCAGAGCAGATCAGGCAGCTGATTGTGTGAACAGCAGTGGCTCCTCTCAGACCATCAGCTCCTCCTGGGGACAGAGGCTGCTTTTAGTAAGTTTTTGTTTCTGGACACATTTTTGGCTCCGTATAAAAAAGAATAGAAGAAAACTTCTAGTTGGTCTTTGCCTAAAAGAACTTTGTGTTCCCCAGTATATCGAGGAGATGAAACGACCCTACAAGAGGCAGGCTCCAGCAGCCGGACTGGGCCCTCCGCTGCAGGAGCCCCCCGCCGTCCCCAGTGTGACAGACTGCAGACGAAACAAAGGTAGGGAACGGGTTTTGTTTGACCACACAAGCTCATTCGAAGGCTTTTGCTAAGGAATGATGTAAACAATACGTCATTTCCATTCAGTTCAAGTATTTCTAGTTGTTGAATATGTTAATAAAATTGGTTTTGTTTGACTGTCTCACTACCAGATAATGACCTTTGCATTTTAAAGCATCTGTAGGGCTTTGATGTGGCCTTCAGTTTCCACCTCTGAACAGCAGCAGGTTTGGCAACAACCAAGATCAGTGAATCAATCATCTCCTAACTCCCACAAAGCTTCTACTTCCTAATGAAGTACTGATTTAAGTCAAGACTCTGACCCTCTGTTGTTCTATCAGATGTCAGACTTTGAATCAGAACAATAATTAGAATTTGGAAATTTAACCTAAAGTCTTTGAGGCTGGAAGACCTCCCTGCCATCACCCTAATCTTTACCTTCCACTCAGAAGAAACATGTTTGCATGTTGTAAGCTTACAGTGTGTTTACCTATAACGTCTCAAACACTGCAGCAATGTGTGTTATAATGGGTGATGCGTAGTAACGTGTGCAAAAGCTTTAGTGAGATTCGAACCGTCAATGGTTCAAAGAACCATCACAAAGTTTGACGTAGAGGTCAGTCGTGTTGGATTGTGGGTTCAGGGCTGCTAAGACACCCGACGTTCCCTCTGCATTCTGACCTGTTGAGAAGCTTTTGGTTCATTTTTCCAACCTTGAAGTTTTAACTTCTGAGTAAAACAACAAGTCAGCTGATAACCATCAGATTTATTTTCAACTATGTTTTCACTCTTTCACTCAGTTAGTTAGTTTTAGTTGAGGACCAGCTTTGGTCCTGCCCAACAGGCTTTTTGTTTTCTGTTCTTCATCCAGGTCCCAGACAGTCAGTCTCTGGCGGTGAGCAGGTCTACCTCGGAGTTCGGGTCAGAATGCCAGTTAGGGATCTGCTGAAAAACATCCGAGTTCCCGGAGACATGGACCCCGATGACTTTAGCGTAAATCCTTTCTTCTTTCCATTTGAAAATGACTGAATTAGTGAGCAGATGTCCTCTTCCACTTCATCACTGATCTCTCTTTTAAAAGCATATCCAGCTGCCTTTCATGCATTTACTGCTGGAGATGCTCTAAATGCAGAGAGATAATAATCTGTCTGCTAACTTTAACACCAATGTAGTTAAAAGAGAAAACCCTCCCTCTGTTCCTGCTGACTCACCTTTCTATGCCCAACAATTCACAAGTTCTAAAGAAACTCCTACAGTATTGTGAGTCAGTCCAGGTGTCTTCATGAACATCAAGCATATACAAGTACAGAGATGCAGGTTCACCCAGTTCAGTTCACCATGTCTTCACGAGAAGACAGACCAAAAATATTGAACATTTTCATGCTTTTCAATTTATTTATGCAGCTGTAATTTAAATAGGTGATTATTGAATTATGAATCATTTCATAATTTGCAATGGTGTATGTTGAAGCAACTTTTGAAACATATTAATGTACATGGCGCACTGATGAAACTTTTTGTTTTCCACTTTTCTCCACAAAATCTGCATGTGTGAATGTAGGAAAGAGACTCAAAAAAAGGCTCTGGTGAGTGAACCGATGTTGTTACTTTGAATTCTGTCCAAAAGACCAAAGCTGCTTCATATGTATCCAAAATGTATTGGATAAGAAAGCTGTTTGAGTAAACTGTGGTCAATGAGAAGACAGACATGTAAAGCTGCATTGTTTTTTGCCAGATTACCAAAAAAGACCCAACAACTGTCACTGCTTTGCTCCTCGATCTCCTGATGATGTTTTGCCTCTCTGTTCAACAGGAAACAGGAAACGTGTCAGAACTCGTGCAAGAAGCAAAACTCCCAGGGTGTGTGTAGAAAAATAAAACAACAATGGGTTACTCATGGGTGAGAGAAATTTGGATTGCTGAATTTGGCATTGCTTTTACTTTTAGCGACAACAGAGCCTGGAGGAGCTGGCAATCATCATCGAGGTGCTGGAAGAGGACCTGAAATCTGACTGCACTCCCTGCCCCCTGACCCCAAACTCACTCCCTTCTGACTTCACTGCTTATCCCAAACTGTCTCCAGCAGGTGACACACTGAGCACTTGTAGTCCAACTCACTAAAATCGGATCTGGAGGATAAACCTCATGCTACCTCTATGCTTTCCCCCCTGTAGATGTAAACTCGGGCGACGACTACGACGAAATCATTCCCAGCCCAGAATCCTGCATGGCCTACTCGCCGAGCGCCTCGGAACACGACGTGACCTGGGCTCGACCTGACTGCATGTTCTTCAGCCTCCAGCCCTCCGGTGTCACTGATACACAAAGCTACGGTGACAGAGAGGAGGACCGGTACCGGCCGAAGAACAACTGGGATCTGAACACCTCTGCCTTCTTCTGGACACAGCTGCAGAGAGAGGAGAGCCGGCTGAGGACAACCTCTGATGCTGAGCTGCTGACCAGCGATGAGCATGGCAGGACGTAAGTTTGGTCCTCACTGTTACTGTCTTAAAAAATTTTGGGACTTTCAGTTTCCTCAAACTGAAAGTTTAAGTTGCATCAGGCAAAAAATGTAGAAAATTTCGTTGAAATTAAAAATCTCAAGAGAAACCCCACTCAACATTACAGAACATTCACAGCAAAAAGAGAAAATGTTAACACTAAATAAATCAATTAAAAGATTCCTCAGTTAAAACATTTACAGAAAAATGATTCCTTCTCAAAATCAGTAAGAACAGATTTAAAACATTTAGAAACAGCAGCACCTGTAGGATCATGTGTTTCTGGAACTGGCTCCAGGAGCTTGGAGCAGAAAACTGAAAGGATTTCAGTTCAGTTTTCTCCAATCATTTAAAACCTCAACAGGGTCTACCCCTCAACCCAGCAATCATTTCTCAGATAGTCGAGAGCGTCTGTACATAGTAAACACTGGAACAAGTGGCTGGTTTTTAACCAGCTAATGATGCAGTAACACCAAGAACATGAAAGGGCCACCTGCAAAGGCATCAATAATGATTTCAGTTCCCTCCTGACAGCCCATTCGTCAAGCATCCAGTTCCTGTGAACTGGTTCCTCCAGCTCTGGCCGTCTTGCTCACAGCCCACAATTATCTCTCTTCACCACTGCAAACGGTAGTGTTTACTTCTAGGTTCATGTCAGTCATCAAAGAATGAGTCATGAAGTGGAAGAAACGAACATATGTCGCAACTGACTGTGTGTCGCAATACCAGCCAGAGTATGGTTTCTGGACCATACTTTCTCATGGTCCAGAAAGTATGGGAAAGAACATCGACAGTAAAATTGATAGATTTTACTCTTCATGCTGTAGAAATGGCTGCAGCCTACCATCCAATCAAAATCATGAAAATAAACTCCACCTACAACGGCCACTAAGTTAAGAGCTGAGCTCAAGTCCAACTCTTTGTATTTTCAGAAGTCATTCTGAAAATACTCATTATTGTTTGTTTTATAGGTTTACCCTCAGTCCGCTTCTCCTGATGCTTTTTCTTCCACATTCCTGTTCTGGCCTACAGTAATTATCTTCAACTGCTTTTAGGGGACAGAACATGCCGCGAGTTTTAATGCGCCACATGCCAAGCACAAGCATGCGATGTGTGACTCCGAGGAACAGGAAATCCAGCTACGACAGGAGCAGGCGTGACGAAGCAACATGTCTGTCGAACTGAGACCTGAGTTTTTGTACGTCCACAGTTTAATCAGCAGAATGAAAAAGTGCTGTCAGCACTTAAGATTGTTCACAGGCAGGAAGATGTTGGAATACTTTAATATTATTGAATCTGAATCTTCTGTGTCAAAACTTGGCAGACACAGGCAGTTTTTTTTATTCTCTTCAAGCACTTACATCCAAAATGTCCCTGTTTTCCATCTTTTCTTTAAATGTTTCTGTAACGACACCAGTAAGGCTTCGTCCGCATTTACTACCTCGTGACTTTTACGTCTTCTGTGAATAGATGCCTCTGACAGCGCTGCACCAGAGCTTCCTAAGATCAAACTGCAGTCAAGTCAGACTGAGGCTCAGTTTTATTCCTGACTTCAGATCAACATCTTGTCATGCTGGCAGGAAGGTGGAAATGAAATAATTGGACCCCAGGCAGCGCTCGACTCATCCTGACTGCAGCCCTTTTCGTCATGCTAGTATATAATGCATTAAAACCGTGTTTTAGATGAGTAACTTTTCTACTTCATTCGATCCTCAAATGCATCTATGTTCCCAATCTGTCTGTTTCTCCCTCCAGACTTCTGCATAAAGTGGTGAGTCTGGGAAAGAGAGCACAGGCCTATGCCATCGCCAAAAGAATGTCTGCAATCAGCAGCCTGGACCTCAAAGACTCTGATGGAATGGTACCGTACACACACTGGTCACACCAATATTTAACTGCTGAAGTTTTGCAGCCTTAAGGCAACACTATTTTTGCTACCAAAACTTAACATGGCGTGAAAAGCAAAGTCTGGCAGCACAGAGTTCACACCCTGTTCCTGGTACAATGAAAAATGATTTGCCTCCTTATAGTTTTTGTTTTTGTCACACATGTTTCTGTTCATCAAAAAACGTCAATATCAGAAAGAGATGACGATACGAAGTAAGGTAGGACATCTTGAAATCAAGCAACTTCGTCATGTTCGTTTGACCCACATGCAGAACATACGCAGGAGACGGAGAAACCAGTCAAATAAAATTTATTGTACAAAAGGAAATGAATATGTTTTCTTTGTCTGGGTATTGGAACAGCTGGGGAATCTTGAGCCCTGAGGATAGAGGAGATGAGAGGTGAGAACAGCTTGACAGATGATGGATGAGAGATTAAGATGATGATCTTGTGAGGTGGAGATTGATCCGCTGGGGGGGACAACCCTAAAAAATCTATGTACTAATGTTAACATACTTCACCATACTTTAAGTCAGATTAATCAAGTATTCTTCAAGTTCACTTAGGATTAGTTAACTTAAAGTGTGACATTTTGGAACAACTAATTTTGTGCTTAATTTACTTTAATAGTAATTAAATTGTATTAAAGCACAATTTAAAGTATACTAAGTGTACTTCAATGTACTTTTTTTGGGCAACTTAAGTTGCACTTAGTGTACTTTAAGTATATTGTTTTTATGTAATATAAATGTGCTTGATTAGTATATTTTAATTGCACTATTTTTGTGATTGAATTACATTTAAAATATAATTAGAATGTATTTTAAAGATTTATTTAATATACTAGTCGTGGGATTACACAATGCTACAATTACACTTTTGGTTTATTATAATTGCTAATGAAGTAACTTTTTAGGTACTTAATGTCTTTATTATTCTGCTTTGCCACTTTGTACATTACATGCTTCATACACACTACAGTACTGCAAACATATCAGAACACAGAAGGATCAATTACTACACACTTTACAGGCGAAACTAATCACATTGTGCTTTCAGTATATTACTATTTTAGTAACTCTATTTGACAGGGTGTATAAGACTGACTGTCATAAACATGAAGGAGTCTTTATGAATATCTATGACTGTTGTCATAAAAGTGTAATTCAGTAAATAATTATTTTTAATGCAAAGTTACTTTAAAAGTTGCAATAAAAGTGCCAATTTAGAGTGACATTATTTACAAAATAATACAAAGTTGGCACTTTTAACGGCCTTTTAATCCAACTTTTAAAGCAAATTCTTATTAAAAGTGTCATTATTTTAATAAGAAAATAGATAATGACACTTTTTTGAATGACACTTCATGACACCTGATAGTGTGTTCCTAACAGGTGTTTATGACAGTATCATGTCATAAAAACCCCGTCAAATAAAATGTTACCCACATTTTTCAAGACTACACTGCCAATATACTCTAACAGAGTTCTACAAATTGTCAATACATTCAAAATTTACAGTCAACATGTTTATTAAAATTAGACTTACAATTTTAGCATGTTGTGAACTCGCTATGTATGTGACTTCATCAGAACTGATGATGTCTGGGACCGAATGCCTGGAGTGGAAAAACACTTCTGGGTGTCTTCTTTGCCTATTTATGTGGGAAGTAGAAAAGATAGTCATCAATATGACAGAATCAGTTGATGTTGGCATTAACAATGAAGCTGTTGTAAGTGTGGACTTAAGGGAGACAAACAGAACAAACAGGTGATGATTGCTGGGTGGTTGTTTTCATTGGCAGGCGGACAGGTAGCAGTGCAGCTTTGGGAACACGGAAGAGGTTTGTTGTCAGGTGTGGAATCCTGAGCCAGAGGTTTTTTTATAGAGATTCTTGTTGTCAAAGGGTAGGACTCAGGACGCACAAAGGGCAACATCCACCTGGAAGGAGATCACAAAGTTGGGTTGAGTGTAGCACTCAGAAAACTCAGAGAGACTCAGCAGGAGAAAACACTGAGAGGCACAGAGAACCATGAACGGCTAACCCTCAGCCATCAAAAGACTGGCAACAGGCTTCCTTTGTAACTAATGGCAACTAACGGCTGATGATGCAGATTAGTTGCAGTTGTGTGGACTCGTTATGGAAATGTGTCATTTCTAAACCTTTTGAACTGTGAACCACAGTAAAGCTAAATCGTGGAACACTGATCAGTTATTTTTAAGATCCCCTAGACTTTTGGAACCATATTTTGTGCACTGGCAAGAAGGTGTTGATGTGGCCTAGTCAAAGTCTGGGCTAAAATCTCATAAGATGTTGTGGCATAAGTAAGTCATGCCACAACATTCCTATCATTGCTATGGAATGAGTCCCCACAGCAATGATAGGGACTCACTCCAGTTGTCAGAACCAATGATGGCTCAGCAACTCATTTCAAATTCCCAACTCAACTGGTTGTTAGCTAATAACTTTTTACACACAGGCCTGTTTGTGTTGGACAACTTTTTTTTTCCTCAAACTAAATAAAGAAATAATACTTTTGTATTTACTCAGGTTATCTTTATCACATTTAGTTTGATGATCTGAATCATTTAAGTGAGTCTGCAAAGTGTCACAAAATTTCACAATAATGTAAAATTTTGATAATACTTTGTACCCACAGACTGCCCTCCTCTATGCGGCAAAGCACAACCAGCACCTGATGGTGGTGGATTTGATCCGACTGGGGGCAAACGTGAACGAGACCAACAACCTGGGAAAGTCCTGCCTGCACCTGAGTGCTGAGAACGGCTACATCAGAGTGTTAGAGGTCAGACGATTTGTGTGCATTTTGTTTTTTATTACTATTTCCATCACTACCAGTGTCAGGTGGTGTTACAGTATTATAATGAGTAGAAACTGTGGCTGTGTTTCCATTGCAAATGTGTGTAAAACTATATTGCTCATATTATTATTAATGATATTGCACGATTTATGTTGCTGCTGGTGGACTGACAGATCTGTTACTGGGCTGGACATCACCTGACTGATGGTCACATCTCCTTCATTGTTTTGGGTATCGATCGTCGGAGAAAATAACAGTCACGCAAAGAATCTGGAAGAGTTTTACAAATTAATTAGTATGTTATTGCGAGAGAACGCAAAACCTATTGCGAGGGAATCTAAGCAGATGAACAATCACCTCATCTTACCTAAAAAATTTCTTAAACAAAAAACATGAGTTTTCCAAAATTGCCATGTTTCCATTGAGCAAATGTATTTTCCTAATTCCAGTTTTATGGGCAGTAGAAACGCAGCCACTGACAGACATTGTCTGCAATGAAGACCACATTCCTTTTTTTCATTCCTCACCACAGAAATTCCTTCCTTCCTTTCTTTCTTCCAGGTTTTAAAACAAGGAATGATGGATGGGCTGTATATTGATGTGGAAGCTACTGATAACTCTGGTAAGTAAGTCCTGGTCCGCTTAGCTATTTCCAATATTTAATAGAAGAAGAAAACACTACTGCAAATTAGAAAAAGTGGCCAAAGACGCCACCAGGAACATTTTAATTTGCCTGATCTGGTGCTAATCTGATGCTCTGCAAAACTTAGCAGGGCATCTTCTGCATAGCATTGGAGGACCGTTGATATTATTACTGTTATGAGAAATGCAGCAAATATAAGCGACTCTTTGGTGAGAGAAGAGCTTGGGAACTTCACACAGAGAGCTTAAAAATTGTCCGACTGGGCCTTCCTGTGTGTTTCTTGTAAAAAATAAAAAATAAAATTGATTTAGGTACCAGTATGTAATCGACATCAGTCATCTAACAGTTGATTTGCTCTCAGGGATGAGCGTCCTCCAGTGTGCCGCTGTAGCTCTGAAGGCCAGCATGAGTGAGGTGGACAGCAGCGTGTCCCCGAGCCACAGCAGACTTCACTCTCTGCGCCAGGAGCACATGATGGAGACACTGAAGTGTGTCCTGCAGATGGACAGCTTCCTGCATGCTGCTGCCAGCTGGTGTGCTACAGGTATGAATGAGAAGAAAACCAACGCACAGCTTGAAACACTGGATACACAGTTATTTCTACAGAGAGAGAGAAATTATTTGTGCTCGAAACTTGACTGCAGAAAGAGCCCGAACAGCCTTTGAAAGCTCACTGGTTGCCATAGTAACCCGCATTTATCTAGCTGTTTTAACATTAGATAGGTTGTCAGTGTACTACAACTGTTTAACACGGAATGGAAACTAAGCATGGTTATAAATCACGTTAAGTTTTTATACTTAACATCCCCAAGAAATGAATAAATAAGATAAAATATAAAATACAATGTTAGCAAAGTCACATTCAAAAGCAGAAACTCTAAATTTTTGATCAGACTTTTCTAAGGTCAGCCACCAACCTCTCTTATCCAGCGGATAAAACATTTCTGTTGCCTACATCTCCCAGAATTCTGTGTGGTTCTGGGCTGGAGCTCAGTAAAATTATTGGAACATTAATATTGTCTAACACAATAAATATTTTTAATGATTTTTTTAAATCAATGATTTATTGAAATGCTTCTAAAGGAGCCAGGTTTGTTTCTCTTGAGCAACTTTAAGAATCTTATTTTTAAAACAAATAACAGTTATTTAAGCTTTATTTCAAACATTTAGCTGATCATGTGTTGGTTTGCATGACTACAGAAATAACATGTATTGTGTCATCCATAATATGTTAAGACTTTGTTTTCTTCTTTTTCAGATCCAGAGTACACAGTACAAAGCTGGCTGAACAGCCGCCACGTTTGCCCTGCAGGGCATTTTGGAACCCCGACAGTAATGTTCTGAGTTTGTTCAGGCTTGACTTCAGTCAGAGAGAAATATTTTGTTTCCCTCTCAAGTATAAGTTCAGGCCTGCCATGTAAGTGAAGCATCTGTTAGTCTGTGTGTAGTTGCAGGTATCTGGCTTGTAGTCAGTTCTGTACTAATGCCTGCACAGAAAAATCAGATGCACATTCAGTGGTTTCTGTGAAACTTCCATCGTTTGTTACAGTTTCGTAACAAGTTGTCTCTTAACAACTGCGTCCCTACAGACTCCAAAGTAAAATCCTGAGGCTTTACTTAAAGTACCGTATTGTGATTGTACCTTTCAAATATTTTCTTCAGAATGTTTATGAAGTGCTGTAAAAAAAAAGGGTGAAGGGGGCAGAATTATGTAAAATCAACTTTTTTAGCTTGACATCATGTTATAACGTTTTTGTGTTCCCTCAATTCCTTCATGCATGTTTGTGAAATCCTCTAATCTTCGAACCATTCAGCTGTGCAAAACATCTGGGTGGACTAGCTCTGCCTTCGAGGCGCAGCTCCTCCTCATAGCTGCAGTTTCCTTCCTAACCCTTCTGCCTCACAGAGCAGCCCACCCCACTCAGCTCCTTCAGACTAGCCAGTAGCAATTAGCAAAAACCTGGGGGAAATGTTGCATCTGCTGAGCTCATTATATGAGCTACTTCTCAGTGAAATGTTAGTTAAAGTGCTGCTAGAGGGTTAACAGAGAAGCCATGTTGTGATGGCTTTCTGAAGGCAGAGATTCAGAAAGAGGAGGAATTATTAAGGGGACAAAGGCCCAATTTGGAGGCATTAAATATCAAAGCAAGATACAATATATACCCTGAACTTCTGGTTAGTGAGTTGAATAAGCACAATCAGAATACAAAGGTTTAAAGATAAAAGGCGTTGAGTTGATTAACTGAATGGAATGAAATGAAATCAACCAATGAAATAAAAAAAAAAGCCAAAAAATGGAGTTTACATGTTGGATCTTTTAAGGGCTGTTGTTTCGAGTGCATTAAATAGTGAGTTGTTATGGGAAAGTATTTCAGTTACACTTAACTGCTTTCCCATGACTCATTAAAAAAGTTTGTGTGTGGAGATTTTCACTTGGTTATTATTTTACCTAATGTCACATAAAGAATCTTTCTTTATGAAGTTGGAAGACTTTTGCTATATTATGTGTCCTTGGAATATATATATATTTTTTCCTCATTACACTTTGAATTTTAAAAAGTTTTAAGAGAAATAAGTTTAAAACCTAACTAGAGAGACGGATGTTTTCTCACTTCATATATCAACTCTGCTCATTTTTTTGTTTTAAATATTTTAAAAAAGGGGATTTTTTTTTCTTGTTAATTTCACATTTATTGTATCAGTTCTGCAAAATAGTTTACTATGTTTGCACTAATGTGTATGTTTATACTATTAAACAGAATAGTTTATGGGCTACTCTTTCTGATCTGCAGTGCCATGTTGTAGCTTCACATGATCATGTTTTATAAATGTAAAGAAAATTGCATATTGTATTGGGAATATTGTATATCAGAAAGGGTTGTTATGGGTTATGGATACTATTCTTTGAATAAATAACTTTTTGAATATCTCTGATACGTACTATGTAAGCTTGTAGAATAGGAGAATTTTGTATTTGTAATTGTAGCTTATAATTACAGCTACAATGAGGACATTTTCTTTGTTGTTTTAAATATATTTTGGAATTTTTGTTGTGTTGTAAATCAACTGGATCACCCTCCAAAGTCCGATTTTCTGGGAGCAACCGGGTGCTTGCTAAGAAAGGCAACGTTTCAAATAAAGTTCATAAGAAGTGCTGCCAACAATGTATTTGGGTGTCGTCATGTTGAAATTCCTGCTTCTTATCTGGAACGCTCTATCGTCAAACCTGTCAAGACATCTCATAAATTACTGAGTTAGTTACTAATGCTACAGTTTTACCTCAAGCTTCTCTATTTGTGTTTGTTCTGAGCTGGCTTATTTTATAAATTCCCATTAGTCCATTAAGGTCAAGATTACAACCCTTAAATTTGTATAGCTTTTACTATAAGGACTGCATTTACACTTTATCCATCAACGTACGCTAACACGTCCCTTTGGCTAATTTCTAATCCAGAAACAGATGGTCAGCTGCTTTCAGCCAGGCTCTTCTCTCCATAATTATGAGCAGCCCACATAAAGCTGGTGATTATTCCATATAGGAACCTTCACAGGTTAACCTTTACAGGTTCCTATAGGGAATAAAAATCCAGAACACAATAAAAATGAAGCCATCTGCTTATAGCAGCTCCTGCTCCGTATTAATTTGTTACACACAAAACTTGAGAATTGTTTTGTAAAACTTGCGTACTCCCAATGTGAACATATCCCACAGTCTTCTGCAAACATGTATTTATTTCCATCCTGAAATTCAATAAAAAAAAAAAGATTTTATTTAACCAATTTACAGTCTGTTATTTTAATTACATACATAATATGATTATTGAAGTGGATACCCGCTGCAGTTTGTATTAGCACCAATAAAGCACATTTATCTCTGAGGGATATATTAGGAAAAAACAGAACAGTCCTCAAAGTTGATATGTTAAGATAAGCATAAAAATCTCAACACAAGAATAATAATCTCAGTGAGTGTAGATACAGCTGACATGGTTCTACTTCACTACGTTGTCTGACTAGGCCAGAGTATCTACACTGTAAAAAATATCCACACATTTAACATTGTTAAACAGTAAAACGGACAGGAAAAACTGTAAACTAGAAAATAATTTAACAATGTTGATTTGACATGAATTTGCTGTAAATAAGTTCACATTTTAAACCAATAATTTGTACATTGCTTCTCAGAAGAAATATTACCATAAAGCACTCTTTAATTGTTTTCTTTAACGGAAAAATTTTGTAATATGACATTTCTGAAATATTTTTCACATTATTAATTTTGTAGTCAAGAAACTAAAACATGAATCTTTTCGGGTTTTATCAGCTTCTTTTTGTTTTGTGATTTTTATTATAGCATATTTTACTTCTCCTTTGGATGTATTATGTTTATAAAGAACACAGTGAGCTTTTAAACATTAATGCATGAGCTTTGCAATTCAAAGTCAACAACTTGTCTGGCCTACAGCGAGTTGCCTACATTATTGATTCAAATATATCTTATGATCCCATGGCATTGAAATAATAATTTGATGTCTTTTCTATTCATTCATACTTAAATAATGTTTTGTATCTTTAAACAATAAAACCAAATTATTTTAACAGTATCTCATTTAAAACGGTTTCCCCCCGTGACGTCTGGAGCATCGGTTCACATTAAGGCGCCTGAATTCAAATGGGCCAATCAGCGATCTTCACTTTTACCACGTCATTTCTATTTGTTGGGACCAAACCTCAACCACACCTGGTCTTACTTCAGTAAGAAAATAATCAAGTAATGTAATCTAAATCTGAAGGTGGCCTGGATTTGTTTGTCCTTTTTGATGCCAGGCTAGCTGTAAGTTAGCTAACCTCATGGCTGTGTTCTGTCAAACATGTAATGTGGACAATCGGTTTAGTTTGTGAAAGATTAGAGCCTGGTTGTATTTTTAAATGTGTTGAAGTTAGTTGTAAACAGGCGTTTTCTGGATAGGCCGCTTTAGTGTGAATGATAAATGATGAACGCGGCCTGGACGTTAGATCACATTGGAATCAGATACGTATCGGACACCCAACTGGCCATTCGAAAAGAATCCGACCTGTGTTGGTCAAACAATGCAATTATAAAATAGAAAAGATCAAATATAAAATACATATTAATACACTGACAGAACAGAACAAAGTGAAACATCTCAGATTGGGCCAAAAGCCAAAGGAAAAAGATGGATCTTAAGAAGGGGCTTAAAAACAGCGAGTGAAGAGGCCGGTCTTCTGCCCAGGGGAAGATCGTCCTATAGCTTGGGAGCTGCCACAGAGGAAGCCCGGTCCCCTCTTAGCTCGCACGTTGTCTTTGGCACCTTCAGAAGCAACTGATCAGCTGGCCTGAGGGAACAGGAGGGTGTGTAAGAATGTAACAGCTCAGACAGATAAGGAGGGGCAAGGCCATTAAGAGCTTTAAACACAAATAAAAGGATTTTAAAATGAATCCTAAAATGTACTGGCAACCAGTGTACGGGTGCTAAAGTAGGAGAAATATGGCCAAATTTTTGTGTACCTGTTAAAAGATGTGCAGCAGCATTTTGTACCTCTGAATCTGGGAAATATGTAAATCACTGGCTGCTATATAAAGTGCATTACAGTAATCCAGCTGTGTGGTCACAAATGCATGGATCGCTGTTTCAAAGTGCTGTCTGGAAAGAATAGGTTTTACTTTGGCTAGGTGCCTTGAGTGGAAAAAGCTGGATTTTACAACAGCTTTAATATGTGAGTCCAGTGAGGCTGGAATAATCCATCCTGGCCTCCGCCAACAGGTACCAAACAGGCATCCCCAGGATCCGATATGCGGAATGGACAGGAAAGGCCTGCACATCCTGAATGAGGCCCAGCAACTGCGCCATAAAGCAGCCTTTAATCTGACTAACGGACGGCTGCGCCTTCCAAGGCTCCAATGCCCAGCAATGTTTGGCGATCATAGACAATCAGAGAGTTTACACTTGTAATACAAATAAAAAGGGAGAGCAGACAAAGGCAAAACAGGAGGAGCGTCAGATGGTAAGCTTCAAACACCGGCGCCATCTTGAAAGATGTCATATTATTGTCAACATATTGTTTTCACATCGTGCTGGTAACACAGGTGAAAAAGGAAAGATGCAGTTTAAAAGGTCATGTCGCTTAGTAATTTATTGCCAATAATAAAATCTATGCCAAAGAACGGGATGGCCATAAATCTGGTGGAAGACGTCATAATGACAGAGTACTCTGAGATTTTCAGACTAACATGTTAGAACTAAGGCTGATCAGTTCCTGCCAAGACAAATTTTAAGCAGAAACTAGAGCACGATTTTACCTCCTTTTGTATCCAGCCATTTTTTTTAGTTATTAAACTGTAACTAAGAAGAGTATCATATTTGTCAAATTTTGGATTTATAAATAAGGGAAATTTTCCGCCACCCCTCTAGTCCAATGGAGGTCCAGTACAGTGGCGGTTTCTGATATGGGTGGCCTGGGCAACCGTGGCATCTTCTCAACCAGATGATCTTAATGTCAGCAGTGCTTAATGAAAAACACCTCTGTGTACCCCATGACAAAATACGCAAATGACAATTTCACCCAAAGTTTCAGGGTAGAAAAGGATTAACGAGATGAAGCTTTGCTACAACCTTGGGTATACAGTTACATGTGCATTATTGGCGTTCACGTTTTTAAAAGAACTAAATGACAGAAAAGGACATTAAAATGAGTCGATGCAATAAGCAGGCTGGATGCGGCCCATCTCACCCTGTCAGTATTTGGCCGACCGTCACTTTTTAGCACCAGACCTGGTTTGTTCCCGTCGGCTTTAACCTTGGGAGAACTGCCTCCCACGCTGGCAGGTCTCACAGGCTAATGACTTCAGTTTGGAGAGGCAAAGAAATGATTATTTCAAATTATTGCATTATAATATGAGAAATGTATGAAAAAATGCTAATGCAGGAGTACGACAGGAAAGAGGAATAAAAACTGGAGATTGGACAGGTACAGAATATGTTTACCAAAACATATTCATACAAAAGTAAAAAGTACGGTTTTACTTTGAAAAGGTAATAGAAGTATACAATATATTAGGTAATAAGCATGATTGAACAAACATCTGATGCAACAGCAAAACTAAAATAGGTTTAGATCAAATGAAAACAGTACAAATCCACTTTGATCAAGTCCAGCAGTGATCAAGTTCAGTCCTCAAGAGCTACCATCCTGCAACTTTCAGATGTAACTCTTCTCCAACACACCTGAATCAAATGAATGATTTGATTCAGGTGTGTGAAACAGGCTGTTTAGAGCTGTTTAGAGCTGAATGACTGCTTGTGAGGGAATTGGGCCATTTGATCCCAGTCTGTTGGAGTAGGGATGCATCTAAAAGTTACAGGATGGTAGCTCTTGACGACTGGACTTGAGCACCCCGATTGAGTCATTGCACCATTGGTATGATTCAAATTTATTTTTGCGTATCTAAACTGAGGTTTTTTCAGTTTTATAGAAGACAAATTATGTTCAGAGTTTTCAATGAGCAGCTAGGCGCTGTCATGTCTGCTGGTGTGTGCAGGTTGACATGTATGCATGTCTCTCCTCATCTGTTGAAGAGTGTGACCAGCAGGTGTGTACTTAATCATGTCCCTTTATTCATGTATGGAAGGTATACAACTAGAGATGCACTGAGGAATCAGCAGATATGAGCAGTAACCTGCCGGTCACTCAAAATCCTGTTTTTTTTTGTTTGTTTTTTTAACTCTGATCAAGGATTGGGCCATGCTAAGCACTACCAGGTCTCCTTGATGCTCTTTGTTGTGGATGTAGTTACTGAGAGAAGACTCCAACTGCTTCTCACATATTTCTTGTGTTTTAAATTATTGCCAACTTTAAGAAGGAGCCGACAGTTTGAGCAGATAACAGGAAGGCTAAAGTGGTGAAGCCGTGTTTCTGCACAACATGTTGGCTTTGGAAATGTTAGGAAGTTTTTTAATTACAAGAACTGAAAGAGGAGCAGATTCTCCCTGAGGCAAATGCCAGATTGTTTTGCCTTTTTGGTGATGGGTCCAGCAGCACCGATGCATCGGCGCATGCGTCAAACCCATAGACTCGTGGCGGTGCGTGTATTGCTTTCAGCAAGTCACGTGACCGATACAGGAACTGTTTCGAAGTACCAAACTGTGCTTATAAGGAAGCGAATCTGTCAACGGGATGCATTTGCCAAAAATAATTCTTGATCTTTTACGGTACAGCGTCAAGTATGGAGCAGCGTCAAGGCAAACAAAAGGTTTCCGCAGTGTGACACCATTTTGATCTCGCATCGGAAAATGAGGTATTTATTGTCATTTTGTTGTTTCATCCGTTTCTTTTCATTTTCTACGTGATTTATCTGAATCCTACGGATCCCCTAAGGGGACATGGAGACAGAGAGAAAAATAAAGAAATTTCGACTTATTTCGCGCGATCTCCAGAAACTAAGTCGGAATCTTGACTTAGTTTCTCAGGATCTCGAGAAAATAAGTCGGGATTTCAAGAAAAAGTCGGGATCCCAGAAGGTTTCTCGGGATTTCTTTTTTTATTTTTCCTCCGTGTCCCCTTAGGGGCTCCGTAGAATCCAAATTCAGCTGAAATTGACTCTTAATTTATTTTCATATGATGCTGTGCAGGTTAAGTGTCGCATATGTTTGGCAGAACTGTCTTATTTAAATAAATCCACCTGCTCAGTGCTGAGGCTTTATAGGGCCAGACATGAGAACAAAGTCCCAGATGCACCTGGGATAAACTCAGGTATACAGCCATTCTACAAATGACTCAGTTGCTTTTTATACATTATTTCATATAAATGTATTGTTTACTCCATTTTTTTTCTACAGCAGGAGAAGTTGTGTCAAAAAAGCGTAACAGACAAAATTTCAAAATGTTGGGAAAAACCTATTTTTTTGAATGAAAGTTTGTAAAAAAAATAACAGTTCACAAGCATCCTCATTCCAAACATGTTCACTTAAATTCTCATTTTATGATACATGTTCACATTATTTGACTATATCTAAGAATATCAAATATATTTAAAATTTAACTGAAGATATAACATAATACAATATATAATATACAATGACTTAAATCATATTGTACAGACTAAGTCATCAAATCACTACGTTGCCTGTAGGGATTTTTAATGTCCAGCAGGTGTCAGTATTCAGTGACACAGTTTCAACACAGTATCAATACAGTTTTGCTATGGGTCGAAACGCTTCATGAAGCCTTATCACTCCTGGTTACCTTCATCTGCTCCACTAATTCATGATTTCTTCCAGAAGCCCTGGCTCCAGATCGCCACCATTGCACATTTTTTCACTTTGTAAATAAATACTTTTACATCTTTTCATCTCTGAGTGTTTCTCTGCATGTGGGTCAGAAGCTTCAATAAAGACATGGCATGAGTGTGACGTAGTGATGTGTTCACTGTGCCTAAGTGCATCAGAGTTTCTCCGTTTGCCTTCCTCAAAATTAGATTCATGAATTAATATTAAGATGATTGAGTTCAGAATCCTCAACATCAATCAACATCAATCCAGATGTTTTCCTTTTTATCCCCCAACTATAATATAATGTTGCATTTATCTTGGACAACTTGACTGGAAAAGCAAACATCCAATAACTGAAGTGTCCACACCTTTAAGCTAATACTTTAAGTGCCTTTCTACATCTCATATCTTGACTTGATAGTATTTGCCAACTTGGCCTTGCACAAGTTCTCTAAATCTATCTTGTGTATTTTGTCATACTAGTCTGACCCCACAGGACATATGTTACATTAAAAGTGGAACCTGATTAAAGTCAGGTTCTTATGATGGAAAAAGAAACAGGTAGGTATGTGTGGGATCTGTGCATCTCCAGTTCAACAGAACTCTGTTTCATTGATTTTTACACTGCAGCATGGAGTCGCTTTGCTCAGGTTTGACCGGCATGTTCTGTGTTGCTGTAGATTCTTTAAAACTTGATCATTGTTAGAGGCCAAACCTCACCACTAAGCTTTTATTTATAAATTTAAAAATGAACAATTTGTAAAACACTGTTTGCATAAACCACTGAGATTTTTTTTTTATAATTAGGGTCGTTTAACAATAGAAATGTTTTTCTGATATTCAATTATCACCACTCACTAACAGAACTTACATTTAACACACCATCAGTTTGAGTTTTCAGTTGTAGATAAAATATGAACTACTCAAAGGCTCCCTACAGAACCTCAATAAAAATTGTATATTATTGGGGACATTTAATATTTATTTAATATTTGTCATTTAAATTATTTACACTATCACAATTATGCGTCTACTTTTTTAAATATAAATTTTATATCCCTTATGGGATTTACCAATATTGAACCATTGTGAAAAAGTGAGCAATTTCCTTTGGGATCCGTAAAGTATATTTTATTGTATCTATGGAAAGACTGGGACAAGATAACGCCGTGATAATTTAATTATCCCTCTTTCGACAAGATAATATCCAGAGCCAGAATTTGTTTTTGCTTTATGGTGTCAGCAGTTTTACTTAATTTCATCATTAAAACAAATGTGCAATAAATATGTGTTTCTTTAAAGTCAATTTTAACTTAATGTGGAAGTTACTTGTTATTACTGTGTACTTTTAATGTTGCAATCACAGAGTAAAGGAAGAGATAAAAACTTGATGTCCCACTCTCTGATACAGTGGTAATAAAAGGGAGAATGAAAGAAGGTCGTACTGTGAGAAGGTCGCAGAATTTCTGAAGAGGTAAACATTTCAGGCTGAACATTAAATTCTAATTATTATTATTATTATTATTTTGTTGCAGTAGAAAAAGTGAAGCATGTTAAACCAAAGTCAAAAGTCAAACCACAGATTTACCCTCTTTTTCTGCCCCCCCTCTGCACTTGTCTGCAACTGTATCCAGACTCTTATTTAAAATTGAAATAAGGGTCTGGCCTCTCGCTACCCCCACACACACACACACACACGCAAACCCCCGCGCGCACACACCCACACGTACACAGGGCTTGTACAGAGCTCCAGGCCATTTTTCACAGTGAGCTACGTCTCCTCACACTCTTCCAGTCTGGATGTGCTCCCTCTACCCCACCTCCTCTCATCCTCCTCCTTTTCAGCTTCCCTCTTGCATCATATCCCTCCTCTCCCACATGCTTCTCCCTCACCAGCTCCAATATGTTTCTGTGTTGCCTTCATCTTCTTTCTTTAACGCACATGTCTCCATATGACCACCGCCTTGCTGAGCATGGAAATTCCCATATGGAAAAGCTGATGCAATAATGGCTTGATGCCTATGTTCATGATTCTGACCTGCTGATGTTATTGGTCAGTAACTGGTGCAGATTCTCCTTCTTCTGTGGAACCTAAACTGACTTGGAACTAAAGTTCTGCAAAAAGGTCGCTGCTAATCCATTGGCCAAACAAAATGTGTGAAGAATATTGGAATGTAAAGTCCCTGACAAAAGCTATAATAGCAGTTTGGCTGTTTTGCATTTTGTCACAACTTTTTCTGTATTTCATGTAGATTTTATGCAACAGACATAACGTAGAACATTTTATAGTGTAGCACATGTCCCAGGATCATGTGGAAAGAAAAGAAACTTGCTTTTAAAGGGGCTGCATGATGTGCTTTTCAGACACATGGAGCCATTTTATGCCACTTTCAGTTGTTATAAAAATGCTATACATGTCCAACATTCCTTAAAAGAAATTTTACTTTGCAATTTACTGCCTTGAAATTGTCCCTCTGTCTCTTTAAGAAGCATTTGCTTTTACTGACACTTTGCCTTCAGGAAGTCATCTCACCAACCTGTCTCCATTAAGCTTTTGACATTCTTACCCACATTGGACTGAGAAGCTGTTTGCATGATGAGCTCAGCGGTTTCACCAGGTGGCTGCTGACTGCTGCTGCCGCTAGTCTGTAGGAGCAGAGTGAGGGAGTTGCTGCTGTGTGAAGTGGCGGCTCGGCTTGGTGAATGCAGCTCTGAGGAGGAGCTCAGTTGTGTGTTGCCATGGGAGATTAAAGGATTTTTCAAACAAAACAACACTCAACAAAAGTCGATTTTACATAATTATGTCCCTCTGATATCTGAGGAATGGATTTGGATTTTGTCTAACACATGACTGAGCTTTGACCGAAATCCTTCCAGTGCAGCTCTGGCTGCATGTTTACGGTGGAGTTAAAATGAGAACCTTCCAGTCTTGAATCTTCTTCTTCTAATAATAATAATGTTTTTAAAGAGGAGGGATAACAGCTTCCATCTTCTGCCAGCCAGGCCTGCAGTGGACATCCAGAACTGCATTTAGAAAACATTACACAACCAAAACCCTGTAATCCCATTCCACCTGACCAGGGGATCTTTGCAAGACTTTGTTTTCTTTTTTATTCTTGATGTTTTTGTATTCCATATAAAATATGTTTGAATATAATCTATGTTGCTAAAAATGACCTCAGTTATCCAGATTTGGGACACTCTGGAGCAATTCTTCCACGTTTGCCATGTTTCTTTTAGATCTGTGTTATTTTCAATTAGGACGTCTCATGACTTTTTAATTTCTTAACACTGGCTTTTTTCTTGTCTTGAAGAAAAAAAATGATTTGCGCAGAGAATGACCGGCTGATAGTTCTTCTGTTTGGATCTCTGCAGCTCCTCCAGAGTTACTGCAGGCAAATTCTCCTCTTGAATCTAAAATACATAGAAATTTGTGGTTAAAATGTAACAAAATGTAAAAATGAATAAATAAAAAAGTTCAGGGCATATAATTACTTTTAGAAAGCCCCTGTAGCCGGAACTGCTGCTCACTGCTGTAACCAAATCTGGACCGGTAAGGAAAATGTGCGAAGGAGGAATTTGATTTTTTTTTCTTTTCTTGTCAAGATCTTAAATGCAGGGAATTTTGAACCTTTTCCAGAGGACCAAAACAAACAGAGATGTGTTTTAGTGGCATGATTAGCATTTGGAGGCGAGGTGAAGCAGGAACCCTGAGGACGAGGTGAGAGCGGCAACACGAGCAGAAGACAACTGACAGGCAGGCGACGACCATGTTGAAGGCAGGGCCACTGAAACCACTGCGCTGAGAACTGGAACAGCGATTAGAGGTGCTTATTACCAACCATTTTTTAAAAATACATTTCAATGAGTGTTTTAATTCTGAGACATGTTTTCTGGGTTAGAGAATTATGGCTCGCTCCAGGGTGAGTTGAATCAGATCAAACTTCTCCGTTTTAGGTCAGTTGGAATCACAAAATATTATTTCTATTTCTTTAAACCCACTGTAATGAAACTATGGAAGCCCATTTCCGCCATGAAAAAAAAAGACCAACAGTAAGTCATAATTTCGACTTTCAAAGTCATAATTATGACTTTCAAAGTCATAATTTCGACTTTCAAAATCATAATTATGAGATTCAAAGTCATAATTTCGACTTTATTATGAGATTCAAAATGTTGCGTTTTCTTGTTCAGCACTCATGTTAATAAACTTCTTTTCGTCAGATAGCTGTGATTTCTTTATTGCTAACGGTTAGCTTCTCAACTTATTCTCTTCTCATGCAACGGTGCTGCTTACACACAAGAACTCACTCACATTGCCCCCAGTGGACAACAGCAGTAAAACATGCACATAAACATAATGTGACAGGATACAGAACACGCATATGTACCTTTCAAAGTAAATTAGGAACACATAACACAAAATAACTCAAAGACAAGTTAAGATGAGAACATATTCTAACACAAAATCATAATTTCGACTTTCCAAAACAGCAAATTTTGTCATTTTTCTGTAGATATGCTGTCTTGTAGGAGATTTAAAGAGTATTTGATGGTCTAACCAGTAAAACACTGATTTTTCTCCTTTTAATGGATTAGAAACAAATTGAGGAGTATTTCAGATGCGGTTTAACCAATGATGAAATTCTATTTTGTGTTATGTGTTCCTAATTTACTTTACATGTGCATGTTCTGTATCCTGTCACATCATGTTTATGTGCATGTTTTTACTGCTGTTGTCCACTGGGGGCAATGTGAGTGAGTTCTTGTGTGTAAGCAGCACACTTGTATGAGAAGAGAATAAGTTGAGAAGCTAACCGTTAGCAATAAAGAAATCACAGCTAAATGACGAAAAGAAGTTTATTAACATGAGTACTGAACAAGAAAACGCAACATTTTGAATCTCATAATAAAGTCGAAATTATGACTTTGAATCTCATAATTATGACTTTGAAAGTCGAAATTATGACTTACTGTTGGTCTTTTTTTTTTCATGGCGGAAATGGGCTTCCATATGAAACAGACAGTATGCCAGAGACTTATTTATTTATGTCCTCAAAAATCGAAGCTTTACATACATTCCCTCAGTATTTGCCTGTAAACTGTATGACTTGGGTCAGATCTTTTTTGCTTTCCTTCTTTGAGATTTTAGATTTTGCTTCCATATTTCCATATAAACTGTGTTGCCAACTAGTTTATGACATTATGAACTATATGCCATAAACTAGTTTATGAGCTGCAGCTGTTTGCAGCCATACAATTATATTTGCATGTGACTGCACAGATGAACGCTGCACCATCACGCATGTGAAGGATGAAGCGGACTGGAGCAGCTCTACAATCCTCTTCCTGATATGTTGATGGATTTGTTTTGACTTTCCCATCATGTCAGAGCAGAAAGCAGTGAGCTCCTGGTGTGGCCTTAAACATTGACAGTCATTATTTATAAATGCCTGTCTGATAAGACATCAGTCCTGCATTAGCATTATCTGAACAGCGAAATGCTACACATTTATGGAATGAACACAGATTATTATTTAAAATGTATAAGAGTTTATTTACAAAATGAATTAAACTTTACAGTCAGAACAATTTACTCAACCAACTTGCTAAGTTGGAAACACACAATGCAATTTTTCCTCTAACTTTCTTTTTAGTTCTAGAGTGTAAATTAGCCTTTTGGGTGTGTGGTTGAAATGTTTATCTTTTGTGGCAGCCATCTTGAGCTCAGGCTAACGAGGAGGCCCCACCCCAAACCCATCTGTGATAAGAGCTGCAGTTTGGTTGGTTGAAGTTAAAATAAGGAAAAGAATAAAATGATTTGTAAATTGTGCATTTGCATACGCAAAATGTTTGCCTGATATTTTATAATTGTTCACATTGTGTACGTGAAAGTTAATTTCCTTTCCTCCCAGTTAGCCTTGGCCGACGTAAATTGAGAAGACGGGGCTTGACAGTGAATAGGTGGACTGCTGGATGTAGCAGGAGGACTGATGGGAGGAGGGCTGCCATTTTTCAAATCTGCTGTGGTACATTAGACTCAATAAAAAGCTTTATTTGCTGTACAGCCAAGATTGACTGATTTCTCTTTCCACTCCACACCTCTCAGCACAACAGCAACAAACCATAAAGTCTTTTAGGTGCTGTTGCTGAGCATAGAAAGTGCACATAAAACATCTAAAAAGAACATTTGTAGCAACTCAAACGACAGTGACCTACACAAAAAACTACATTATGTTTTTAACTTTGGCATTTAAACAGTTTATTCTTCAGTGTCACATTCCTGAAAGTCTCTTTATTCACTGTTCAGTCCCTCCTCTGAAAACTGAAGGAGTGCAGCTCAACTGACTGCCCACCAAAACTGACAGGCCCAGGAAGAAGGTCAAAACCAAGTCATGTGTTGCACATGTCAGTAAGAAATGCTTCACATCATAAAAACATCACAGAACTATCAGTTATGAAACAAGCAGTGAGCATTACATTTTGTCAAATGTCATTAAATGATCAACATCAAATACGTTTTAAGCATTTAAAACTTATTTAAATGCTTTTTTTTTGTAGTTCAGTATTTCAGCTGTTGTGCAGTTTTCTGGAAGCTCGTTCCATGTTCCCTGTTAGTTTCTGGTTCTGGGGATGCAGAACAGACCGGAAATAAGAATTTGCAGCATTATTCAGTTGCTACATGTTAGAGCTGTAAATACACAGAAAAATGGTTGAACATGATACTCAAGGACACTGATAACAAATTGATGTTATTTCAATTCTAGTTTTTACTGAACCACTTTTCCTTCTCACAAAAATGCATGACTTTTCTCAGTTTATCTTAATTCTCTACATAAACAGCTTACTGGAGCATCAGAAGAAAACCTCTTTTTAAAGCTCAGAGTGACACCTGGTGGTGGAGAGGTGAGTTCACGTTGAAGCAACTCATGAAATATTCTACTGTTGATTTGGTGGTAAATGTTCTCACTGTCTCATTTTGTTTTTGTTCTTTTCTACAAGGTTTCTACACATTGTCTGATAGTTTTTGCTTTTCCAGACTCAAATTTTAAGTTTTTTTCCCTATTGTTTTTTCTTTTTTTTAAATACATAATCTGTTTGTAAAAATAAGACGTATAAGAATTTCAGAGTATAACCGTATCTAATTTTTGGATGCCAAAAAAAGTTAAATCATTCACTTTAAATTAACTGTGGTTTATCTCACTCAGTTAGGTGATCTAATATGTATTTATTTTTCAAAGTATGTTTTTCAGTCTTTTTGTTTTGAAAAAGAAAAGCATGATTAAATCCAGAAACCTAAAATTAAGAAATATATTTTTTCAAGTAAATTTAGATGAATTAGTTTTAAAATAGACCAATTTTCAACTCGTCTAACAAAACAAAAATCATTGTTAAATGTTTCAGCCAACAGATAAATAAAAAAATAAGATACCCAAAAATTAAAGAATTGTTTTTGCTTTCAAAATTCAGATTTTGTCTTTTTGGTGACAGAATAAGAAGAAGTTTGGGAAATTAACTATTCTTCAATACTCAGGATTTATTTCCTATTTTTGTCCAAACCCGGAAAAAATAACCAATGGAGATTCCAGACACAAAAACCCTGCTTTCATAGGTGTGTCCTGTACATTGAGAATTTTCCTAGTATTTGTGTCAGATTAAAAATAAAGAAAAATCTAAATAAAAACATGTTTAGTGAGCAATTATGAATTTCGACCTGTAAGAACATCATAAACCATAAATTCAGGCACATATTTATTGTAGTTTTACCTTCCTGCTCTAATCCACCACTAACACAGACATAGAAATAACCACAAACTCACACGTTTCGTCTGTTCACTTTTATTTTAATTTATTTACACACATTACGATGTTCACCAGTGGTAATGAGATTCTAAGCATCAACATGAGAATCCATTTGGTATCCATTTCCATGTCATATCTTACACAAACAGAAACAAATTAATGTTGGTTATAATGAAGCCTTATGAATCTTTGTCAGGTTTTTTTTTCTCCCCCCCCCCAAGCAAACAGAAGCGATGGGCTTTAATGACATTCTCTGTCAGCCCAGCTCGCTCTCATTCTCACACTTCACTTTGCGTCTCTCTCCGTCTCCGGCAAGTATTGTGCGATGTTGCCTCATTCACTTGAAAGGCCTACAACTGCTAGGGGAGATACCATGAGATTTCACACACACCGCCTTCTCACACACACACACCCCAACAACCTCTTCAAGCTGTAGCAGATAAGGTAGGCAACTTCTGTTGTCTGTTGACAGCTGCAGCTTGACACGATTCCACTCGGCCCCATGGGGAAACCATCATGATGAATGAACAAAGCGGGTAAATGTCTTTTTTGTTGGGGGGCGGGGAGGCCGGATCAGCCGTGCTTCCTCACCCCCCAATTGAGTTGTTTGGACAAAGTGATTTAATATCAGATCAGAATTCTTAAGGAAAACGGTTTTATTAAGCTAAGCTGTCAATCAAAGCCTGTGTTTCATTATGATTTTGCTCTTTGTGATGTTACTCGTGTGCAACCCGAATCCCAAGCCCTACCTGGTCACTGCAGCCAGCTGACATAAGCATTCTGTTGGCTGCAAGACAAACGTCTGATGAGCACCATGCAGCCGAAACAAAAACAGTCCAGAGGCAGAGATGAGTGACACCACATAACTGGTTTATTTGGCTGAAATCTACCTGATGAATAAGAAATTTCCTGACATTGACATCCAATAATAAAAAAAAGGACCTGAATCTTAAGATACATCAAATTGAGCTGATTGACAACAGAATTCCCAGGGAGTAGACAATGATCATCATTGCCTCGGTAGGTGATTGTGTGTCCGCGAAATAAAGTCAAGGGGCAGATAGAGAGGGGTAAAAAAAACAACAAAGGGGCTAAAAAGCGGGGTAAATGTATTACTCTCCGTCCAGGAAACCAAAAACCTGAGCGAGAGTCGCACCAATCGGGACAAGATGAGAGAAAAGTCGTAGGCTGATTGGACGGAGAACTGATGCGAAGTGAAGATCTTGAAGCCATGCAGTTAACATAATATTGCCTTCAAATAACACTCGCACATGCGTTTCCAAAATCAAACGTGCATCGGGTATCTCAGTGGAGGGAGAGGAGGGGACAGGTGGAAGTACTCAACAGTTTAGCAATACAAATTCTCTAAATGTCTGCAGTAGTGAATATTCATAAAGCATGTTACACACTTTCGCCAGCAATCCCCTTCATTCATTTGATTGTTTTAACCAAACGATAAGTTATCAGGTAAAAATAAAATTATAAAATAAAATATATATATTTTGTATGAGTCTGCCTTGATGCTGCCGATGTGTGTCACGAAAAAAACGACAAGCAAATTTCGAATCACTACCACGAATCCAGAGAGCGATGGCGATCCATCGGCACGTCGTCACAAGGCTGTGAGTTCAGTTCGGATCACAGTGGTCACGGACAAGTTCGGCATCTCCTCACGAAGCCACCTCACTAAGGCTTCTCACAGTTCACTCACCCACTTCCACACTTCTCTTTTTCTCTCTCTCTTTTTCAGGACAAAGTTTCTTTCTGTTCTGTCTCTCTTTTTTGTTTTTCTGGATATCAACTACCAGGATCATGCAACTACCCTTTCAATCGTGCTGAGACAAAAACCGGTTGGTGCTCTTGGCATGATTGTTCTCTCTGTGCTGGCTGGGAGGAACGGTGGTTGAGGTGAGCGGAGGGTGAGGTTGGAGTAGTGGGGGAGGGGAGGTGTTTGAGGGGGGCGTCTTCAGGCACTGCCATCCTGTTTGAGCCGCTGACTGCGAGCTTTGTACACCTCGATCAGTAAATCTTTGACGTACTGGATTTCTCGCTCCACCGACTCCGCCTTGTCACGTAGCTCCCGGTTCTGTCCCTCGAGGCCGTGCAGCTCCTCCTCCAGAGAGTCCAGCTCCGCCCTCTTACGCAGCCTGTACCTGTAACAGGGACAGAGGGGTGAGGGGTTGGTGGGGGAGGATTAGGTTGCATGTACTGATTTATGCTGCCTTGCAAATTTACTCATGAGTCAAGGTCCCTTCACTATCCTATGTTTTCATCTACAGTTCTGAGTTCAGCCCCAACAGCCTGACAGAATTAGGTGGGGCAGAATTTGGCAGCCAGTGAGGGGCTTTCCAATCCCCTCCTACGCTCCACAGGAACAGCTAAAGCACTGTGGTCTATGTAACTATCAAGACATCCTGGAAAAGACAAAATCATCTTTGCCTGATGAGGGGACCATCATCACACACCAGCCCCGGGTCTAGGTGTACCCATCTCTCACCCTGACAAGTTGTAGGGAATGGACAGATGATCACTCATGCTCCGAGTTGGTCCTATCTCTTAAACCTAGTTCACTTTGTCTTGATTCAACTGTTCTCCTAGGTTGGAGCATGCTTTCTAAGGAAACAATAGAGTGAATGGTGTTGCTTACCTGTGAGCAGCGGTTTTGTTCTGGTCTCTCTTCTTTTGCTTCCTCTCTCCATTGCTGGTATCCAGGGAACCTGCTCCCATCACCAGGGCTGGCTTCATGGAACAGGGCTCGTCCTTTAACCTCTGGGTGGGGCGATGTATGGGGGCGCCCAACAGTGGACCCTCACTTTCCCCTCTAGACAGACATTCATAGCTTTGGTCCGCAAGGCATTCTGGATAGAGGTAGTGGCTGTGTTGGGGCTCCACAGCCTGTGCCTGAGCCGGCTGGTCTAGGTCTCCTATAAAGCTATGGTATGGATCCGTGCTGGCCATGGACTGATGGAAGTAGCTGTCGCCGGCCACCATTGTCTCTTGGGGAAGACTTCCAGAGAGTCCGCTATCCTTGCTGCAGTGCAAGACCTCAAGCCCCGCGCTGTCGTAACTTACATTGACCTTCACATTGTGCATCAGCTGTCCTTCTCGCTTGTGGTGGCCATCATACGAGCCACCCAAGCAGAAACCTCTGGCAATCTCTTCGCTGCAAAACATTCCTTCGGAAAAACAATAACTCTCCTCCTCCTTTAACGATAAAGCACATTCTCTCACCTTCTTCACGCTCCCGATGCTGTTCTTGCTCACGGTCTTCAGTGTGGAGTAGTGGTTCACAGAAAACTCCGTGCTCCCTGAGTAACATCCTCTGGAGCCCCATGTTTCCAGACCCACTTCGTCGCCGACTTTCACCGACTCGCCCAGGATCCTGCGCCCGTTGTTGTGATGGTAACGGTGGTGGTAGCTGTATGGGGCGGGCCGTGCAATTTTGGTTCTGCTGATGGGACCGCCACAGAAGCTGGCCAGGTCCAGTTCCCCTGTTGCCAAGGTAACTACCACAGGGCTGGTTTCTGATTGGCTGGTCCCATATGAGCCATAGGGTAACTGGTAATAAGACTGGGAGCCCATGGCTTGGGAAACCTTGTCACATTTTGAGGATTTCTCCAACTTATTTGTGGTGGATGTGGACTCGGAGCGGAAGTAGTCCTCCAGCTGAGCCAGCTCCTCCTGCAGTAGGGAGGTCATAACCTCCAGATCCGAGGGCACCTTGACATCTTGTTCTAACGGCGAGGGTGGAAGAGATGAGCTCGGAGAAGACTCGGTTGTTGACACAAATGAAGACAAATCAACTTTCTCTGTCATCCAATCAGAGTGACCATCACCTAGGAAAAATGTGATATAAAATTATAAGAATGTGTTAATTTTTTTTAAAGAAATCCATTTTGTTGCAATTGTTTGAATAAAATATGCACAATAAAAATGACAAAAACAGAAAAAAAAATCAAAAGAAGCGAGTATCAATTTGAAAAGGCTTATATCAAAGGCAAGCAACACATCCGATAAGATCCAAGCGAACAACTAACCGATCATCTGAAAATGATTGAACAGCATCGTCTGCATTCGATAAAAATCCACTTAGCAGTACTCACTGTACGACATTAGCCCCCGTGCTGCACTGCGGCTCCGACCTCGGGATGTGGAAAAATAAAAAACCGTCTTGGTAAAACTCACCAATTAAGCGCTGCCTCTCCGCTGGCTCCGCCCCCGACCTAAGCCGTGATTGGCTATGGTTAGCCTGTGGGAGAGGGGGAGAGCCGAGCTCGCCTGTGGAAATGGGGGGAATTTTCTTGCGAAGGATCGATGCCGCCATCGTGCCGACTGCTTCGATCGTGTTGTCCAAAAGCACAAACCATGCGCTGGCTGGAGGCGAGAGTTGTGGAATTAACTGTAGACCTGTGAAAAAATTTAAGAACACTGTTAAAATCTACAATATTGTAATAAAACCAAGACAATAAAGAGTCAATTTAAAAATGGCTAAACATGTTTTTTTTAAGTTTAAATAATCTCATATTACTTCTCTTAAATTGAATCTGTTGTTGACTATCCAATACAGTGTATTGGATTTATGGCATTTACTAAAATAATCATTACTTGAGCAAAAACTCTACACAAAAAATGAAATATGTATTTTTAATAAAATAATCTTAAACAAATAACAAAAGTAAAACCAAACTGTTTTAAATTAGGGACAACAAACTTGTAGAACACAAAATATTTAGAATTTAAAGTTTACTAATAAACCAAAGTGAAACACATCCCCGGGGTTTCTTAATATACTTTTTTTTTTAAACTGACAAAAATGTACTTTTTTTTAATAAAAACAAATTCTGATAGTCAATGTAAATAGACATATCAATTAAAGTAGCGTTTCAAGTTAATAACTACACTAACCAAGTGCTCGAATGTCTAAAAGTTACTGTTAACTAACAGCAGCTGCTAACTTTCCTCCGCTCCTCCACAGCAGACTCACCCCATACTTGCTCGGTTGTTTTGTAGGAGCAAAGCAGTCGAAGCTTAACGTCGCAGAAGGAGGACGCCGTTCAAAGAGCCATTATTTCGCTTTTGGAACTCAGGGACTCTTCATGGAGCGCTAGGACCACGAACAGACTTGCAGACAGAAAGTTTTTAAATCCGCTACTTCTCCAACTCCTAATGCCCAGACCTGATCACCTCGCTGGAGATCAATCCGCAGTTTCCAGACTTCTCGCGGTCGTTACGTCATGAATCCGGGGACTTTCCCATTATCCAGAGACCTCGGGCTGTTTGCTTCAACCGCACGAGCGCGTCCGGCAGGTGCTGCTCCAATTTATGTCAGTGCCATGGTTTACTTTTACTTTCTTTTCAAGAAAAGAATATCTAATTTCGCTTGTCTAAAGATATTTTTTTTTACTTTTAGGAGGTTTAAAAGTTGTTAAAGAAGCCTAAACGGATGCATGTAGTTTGTAAAATTAGAAAGCTAATTTTACGATTATTTGCCCCTGAGTTACCTATTTAATATTTCACATGTTTCAATTAAAGTTCTCATCACGCGAGTATCAAACTATTTAATTAAAAACTAAAAAAACCAGAGACAGCGTGAATGAATAATGAACATGTGGAGCAGATGGAACACCCGGCACTAGTTTCGGGTGCGCTGCAGCGGAAGGACATCATGTTGCAGTTCGGAGTAGTAACTTTAGTTGCAGTCCTGTTGCATCAGATCCGCAAGGGATTCGCTGAACGCTGTAACATTGTGGCCCCATCATTGGTTTATCAGGGGGAACTTTTCTATTCCTATTCCTATTGGCCCTGCCATCACTTATTCTCTGATTGGTAATCATTAGGCATTAACACCAACCTGGGACCTGAGACCAGAGCCTGGCGGACTGTGGGTCAGAAATAGTGGTGCGTGGGGGCAAAAGAGGAAAAACTCACCTGTCCCTGGAATTATACTCAGCAAATGCTATTTTTTTGCCCTCAATTAGATTTTACTATTTGGCGTAACACGTGTGGGTGTATTTTGGACTTATAGGAATTTGAACTTTTTCAGAAGAAAAAGTCATAGCAAACCTAAACAATAACTAAACTAAACATTTTTAGAGGAATTCAGATCTTTTCTTTTACAAAAAACTTTGATCCTAGTTATTTTCTCATGCCTTAGTTTTTGTTTGTTTGTTTGTTTTCTATTCAAAGAAAAAAGAAGTGGGTATTGATTTTAATGTTTTAAATGCCAAATTATATGTAATTTAAGGATTAAAAAATTATTAATTTGTTTATTTTGATATGTAGTATCAGCCATTATTAAATCAATAAATAAATGAATAAATAACAATAATAACAATAAAAATTATGATAATTATTATTGTTACTATTAATAATAAAGAAAATAAATAAATTACAGAAATGGAAAAAAAATCTAAAATTTACAGAAATATAAAAATAACTTCAATCTGCTTTCTTAGCTGTCATAAGTTAGTTAAGTCAAAAACATTACCTGTTTTTATTCCTTTTTTTGATCTAAGACAGAATTTAAACACAGAGGCAACATTGTGTGTATGTATGTTTTTATAGTGCATTTATTAGATGAAAACGAGCTGATAATGAAGGGTTGTTTTGGTTAATGATGTCTTTTCCCATAAATGTTCTTACAGTGTGAGAGCTGGATGCAGAGACCCAGCACAAAGGCCTCCATATAGACCACCTCTGAAAACATCTTTAACTTTTAGCAAGAGTCATACAAGTGAATGTATCTCTAAAAATAAGATTGAAAAAAGGTGCGTGTATATATATATATATATATATATATATATATATATATATATGCTACATGTTAAGAATAAAAAAATATTGTTGTAGACAGTAACTTCTAATACCTTCCGGTGGCTTTAGTAAGTTATATTAATCAATAATAAACCGAACAAAAAACAGTTTGAAACAGTTAATAGCATAGAGTGAATGAAACACCTCAAAGTGCTTATAAAGCAAGCAAAAAAAATACAACATAAACTACCAATGCTTAGTTTTCAAATAATACGCAACAGTAAAAGCAGCGAAGTAAGAATTAGACAACAGTTAGACAAATGATTTCCAACCTGCCCAGACATCTAAACATCCACAAAGGATCTGAAGATCGCTGAGTTTAATAAAAATGGATATGAGTGTCTAGAAAATATATGTCAACATAGTGAAATTGACCTGAAAGCTGATGGCAGTGGTTTAGCAGTTTTCCCCAGATTTGTGCCTCAAGACAATACTGATTCTACAGGTAATTCCTTTGTTTTCATATTTGACATTTGACCTCTGACCTGCACTGTCAACTGTGGAACCTATTATTGACAGGTGTGTGCCTTTCCAATCAACTGTGTACACCATTTAGTACATTGGCAAAAAATCTCAAAAACCTCTTTCCACATTCTCACAATGTGGAAAAATGTGGAATATGGAATATAAAATGTGGAAGTGAAGTCAATCGCTGCGAAAACTTTCCAAATGCAATCCATGACAATCAGGGGAAGTTTTTTTTTCTATGATGTGGAAGATACAAGTGTGCATTCAGTGAAATGAATTACAATCTTTCTGAGGTTTTCTTGTTTATATAACAATCCACCATCAGCATTCACATCAGCTCTGCTCCACATTCTTCAACACATCATGGTCCAATAATTATATCTGTCAGGCATTAGAAAAATGTTAATTTGAGGGGGGGGCAAAAATCATATTCATATTTTCCTTCGACTTTTCTGTCCGATTAAAACAGTAATTCGCTAAATGTCTCTCTCTTTTTGCCCTTTTTCCTGTCCAACAAGTGATAAAATAAGGCAGCAGGAAGGAAATGTTCAAATAATAAACATACGCATGTATGATTTTGCATATATTGTCCATATCATCTTTTATACTTTTAATATTATTACATTTTAATAGTTTTTAGAAAAGCCAACCTAGGGACACAAATTAGCTTGCGCTATAAGCAACATGGTAACTGCTGCTTTACTCATTTATCTGTAATGAGTCTGTGTATCTAATAAATAAATGTTGCTTTTTATAATAAATGTATTAATGATATTTAAGTGAAACGTGTAAACAGTTAAAAGCCTGGTCTTATAATTCAAATAAAAAAGTACATATTTCTTGTGTTTTCTGTCTGGAACCAGGCATCATAATGACTGACTTCAGTAAATGAACAATAATTACTGTCAACGTTCATCCTCTTCTAAGCTTCCAAGTCACTCTGCAAACACAAATTCAGATTTCTTTCAGGTAGAAACACAACGCTGATGTTAGGCCTGATGTGAATCCTCCACCTCTGCAGCTGAGTCACAGTCCGGTGGACTCTGTTCGGTTGGGAACCAAAGTTGCAACATTTACTTCATTTTCAGGTGCTGCAGTTCAGTTTCAGACAGCAGTGAGTCAAATGAGCCAAACCCCTTTAAAGACCCCCCCCCCCGCCCGGCCCCTGACTCACTCCCCCAACAGAGGACCTCAGTTACCAACCAACAACCACCGAAAGAAACGAAAAAAGTTAAGGTGTGATTCCACAGGAGCCCAGCGGCAGGACGGGTGTGACACCAACACCCTCTCCAGTAAAACTCAGGTCCTTGATATCTGTGTATTCTGACGTAGGGCTGGGTATTTATCGTGTTACCATTATCATAAAGATTTTTCTTAACCTGATAAGATTTATTGTTGACATTATGAATTTCAGGTATTCATGTTTTATTTATTTATTAATTTTTTTTTTAAAAACTGAGTTTGCAGTATTATCACAAATGTTATTTTTGCTATTTTCTCCACTTTTTGTTACATGAGAGTTTCAATGAATATCAGTACATTTGAAAATCTGATTAAAATCTGATGTAAAGACTGTGTCCAAGTTTAGTGGACACAGTCCAGAATAATTCTGTTTTAAGTAAGTGGTGTCCTAATAGAGCCTATTGCAGACAAAAATGTTTTTCAAGAACAATGTTTGTGTTTGTAGGTATATGAATACTGTGTCATACAGTTCTCTAAAACATGAAAATGACGCAATAATAATCTTTATTATTATCATAACATTACCACAAAATATCATCATAAAATCTTAAGCACATTTCGCTCATCCCCATCTTGACTCAGTGTCAAGTCAAGGATTTGATTTTCCTCGATAGCGTTTGCTACTTTTACCATTGAACTTCTTCCTTACACTCAACTTTCCACTAAAATGACAAATCTGCTAAAGGTTGTTCTAAAGGCTGTTGAATGATGAGGTGTGCTTAGTTGTTTTTTAAACACAACTGTTTAAGCATTTGTTTTTCTTATTTTACAAATGATAATGTTGAATCTGCTGTGTGCTTTGCATACTTGAGGGCAGCTATAAATAATTTTCAGAATGGCCTGATCATTTTGGTTATGTGTGATACATAAAAGTCCCAAAATTAAGAGGCAATGTTTTTCTTTTTTTGTGTGTGTGAAAATTTATACTGTGCAGATAAATTTGAAAACCAATAAATAAAAGCCCACAACAGTGGGAAAGCATTAGAGTTTCTCATGTCCGTCATGTTGCGCGGCCCTCATACAATTAAAATATGAGCTTTAGTGAATCATTAAAACAATAAACCTGTTCATGAATGTTGTGGGCGTTGGTGCTGTGGGCAGTGTGTGTGTTGCTCTCTGTGTATGTTGATCTGCAGCAGATTGAATGTGTTGGTCCTGGTGAAAAGTGATGATGACTGGCTCTATTTTAATGATCACTGCTCTCATTTTGGCTGCCCGTCTGGGTGTGTGTGTGTGTGTGTGTGTGTGTGGGTGTGTGTATGTGTGTGTGTCTGACCTCCCCAGCATCATGACAGGCGACGACGCTGCTGAGGTCGTACAGTCAGGATGACACCTAGCCAGTCCCGCTGGCCTCATTAGCAAAACTAAGATGTCTCCCCACACGGCTCCCTGGCCTATCCTCTGCCTGCCCGACAAACCAGGAGCTGATTGAAGCAGCCAGGTTCTTCCTGTTGCTATAGTAATAGGCAACAGTGGCTCATCAACCCCCCCTCAGAAACAAGGTTTTGGCGTTCCTGGAGCTGTGGGCTTTTACGTCCTTCCCCCTCGGAGCTCCTGCACACCCCCATGTTGTTTTTGCACGCACTGCGTTTTTGCAGACGGCAGCTGATTTTGGTGAGCTGTGTATGAATTTGGAATCTCTTTGGGTCACAAGGATCAGGAAAAGTTGTGGAGTTGGAGCACACATTTACAACCACAAACAGATGAGCGCCAGGCAGCACAGAGACATGCTGAAAACCATTAACATTTTAACAACCATTAACGGCTTAATGGTTTTAAAATGTTTTCCAACAACAAAAAAAAATTGTTCGTCTCATTTTAATTTGATGCTCCTAAATAAGATCCAGTGTGAGCAACAGAAGTCATCGAATCAGTAAACAGAATCCACCTGTGTGTAATTTATTGAGTATAAATGCAGCCGCTCTGTGAAGGCCTCACAGGTTTATTGGAGAACATGAGAGGAAAAAAAAACAGCATCAAGAGAATGTCTGTTCAATCAAAACCGTCTGAAGATGGAAAGGCAGCTGAAAGTCTACCAAGACACGACCGTCCTGCTAAACCAGGGGTCAGCGACCTTTACCGCCATTTTTGTTTTCAGTCCAGTGAAACAAAATAGAACAAGAGGCCAAAACTTACTTACTTACTGTCTTAACATTGTCTTGTAAACAGAGCCTTACAAGCAAACATTGAAAAAAAACTAGCAATAAACGCCATCCTGAACACATCACAATGAAACATGGCAGTGGCAGCATCATGCTGTGAGGACGCTTTGTTCAAACAGCATTGATGTGAAGATGAGTGGAAATATAGTCAGGAAAAATAATGACCAAAAAATGTTAGATTGGCCTAGTCAATATACAGGCCTAACTTAAATTAAGAATCTGCAGAAAGACTTGATAATTGATGTTAGATAAGGTAAAGTAATTTTATTTATATAGCACATTTTCAGCAACAAGGCAATACAAAGTGCTTTACAGGAATTAAAAGTAAATACAAACAAAATAAACCAAAGGAAAGAGCAGAAGAAGAAAAAGATCTAAAGTATGTAAGCTAGGTGCTCCTGTTCAGGGTTGCTAAGTTTCCTCTGGTCTAATTCCATGTCTGAGTTGGGAGAAGAGCAGCTGAAAAGTAATCTAACAATGTTGATCCTAAAGTGTCCTCTGGGTTTCTGGTCTCTGCATCTAAATAGTAAGTACTCTACAGTTTCTGAAAAAATAAACTAAGGAGTGACTCATCTAATTAGTCAGTGTTAGACACTTTCCAACCAATCTGATGGAGCCTGAGTGGTTTTGTAGAGAAGATGAGGCAAATATGTCAGTTTCTAGATGTGCATTGTGTTTCTACAACCCCAAACAAGCCCCACAGATTCATGCCTGGAATTACAGAAATCCAGCAAAAGGTGGTTCAACAAAGTTATGATGGGGGCTAAAAATAAAATCATGCCACACTTTTCAGAATTATGATGGTAAAAATACTTCTGATTTTCTCCACTTGATATAGTACTATGTGTTGGTCCACCACACGAAATCCCAATAAAATAATGTATTGTTGTAGCATCACTTTATGAAAATGACTTTCCAGCTAATATGTTTTAAATATGGTCTAAAATATGGTTTAAATATTTTTAAAATAAAGGCCTAATAATTTTTTCACAAAGCTTTTTTTCAGCCTAAATGATCTTTTGGCAACAAATAAAATAAAATAAAGAAAAAATAAAGACTGAGTCCATTATTTTAAGAAGGTGACAATATTTTACTATAAATTGTGTCATTGCTCCAGAGGAAAACAAACTTTTTGAATTGATTGTTCATATTTAGGCTCCGTATTTTATTTCAGTTGAAAAGCTGGGATTAAAAACGACTTCATGTTTACCCCACACTGCACATTATCTGTATAGATCCCTGTACTATTTCAGCTCTGAATGCAATAGCGGAGCCGCATAAGAATTGCTTCAACTCGTGTGCAGTAAAACGATTGCCCGCTCTTTGTGCAGTATTGCCCTCCATCTGTCCGTTTGTACTGTACAAGGCATGCAGCAGCCTTCTCCAGCAGAGCATCGCAGCGATGGGAAGAGCCTCCTTCAAAGACGCGAGCGGCCATGCACTCCTCTGCTATGGCACATTGGCATCAGTTACACCATAATTTCATCACCGCCAGCTCCCTGTGAATCCTGCTTACATTAACTTTTTACAGGGATTGGCAACACAGAGGCAGAGACGCATGGCAAGCGCCAGCTCTCCAGCCCATTTACATTCAGCCTCCTCCGACTGAACCAGTTGCTCCCAATCTATTGTATTTGAGTGTATGTGTGTGTGTGTGTGTTGTGTCTGTATGAACAATTGGTGCAAATGGGGAAGAATCCCTGCAGTTACAGTGGGATTACAATGGGAAAAGGATGAGGATTAAAAAAACAAGAGGACAGGGAGACTTCAAAGTGAGCAGTGCTGTGTTTGAATGATGGCTGCTGTGTTGTTTTCATAAGTGTTCCCTGAGGAGAACAAGCAAGGCAGCATGTCATTGCTCCTCTCATCTGTGCGATATGGAGCCGGGCGCGTCAGCAAACCAACCGTAATTACACAGTTCACAGGCACACACACACACACACACCCCCACCCCCACACACACACACACACTAGGGCCAGTTATACAAAGCAATTAATTAGCTTTGTAACAGGAGCTAATATGAGCATGTTAGACAGTGAGATGGGGATGATAACGCTGGTGAACACAGGAGGAGAGGATGCTTATCAAATATAGACAATTAGATCCCGTCCCTCCTGATTTACACAGCAGCTATGATCACTGATTTCACCAGCTGGAAGTGATTGTTAGGAGAGTCATTTCACTCCATTCCTGTCTGAATATGAATAGACATTTAATAAAAGACATGCTATTAGATGAAATAAGATTAATGGATATCTCTGGATGTTATTGCAGGGTTGACATTGCTGCTGTTATTTGCAAATTTCTCCACTTCTTGTAAATAGTCTACAGTTTTTTAATTCCCCCATATTCATTTTGTAAATGTTTTAAATTATTCTACTCAGTTTCAATCCTTTTAAATTTGAAAATGGTATTTCTAATAACTTTACTGTATTTTTTTTCTCAAACTGTAAAAGTGCCCTTGTTGTGCCGACTGTTAATAATTTTTTGTTATGATATTTTATCTTTGTATTCTACGGCTTGACAGTCTCTTTACTGTTCAGTTTCCCCACTTAGGGACAATAAAGGTTCTTTCTACTCTATTCAATAAGTTCAGAAAAAATATTTACATGGAAATATATTTAGTTAAAAAAAAGAGAGAAGCATTACAGAAGTGAAGATAAATGATTTTCAAAGAGCTCATGGTTTATGTCCTTTTTTCAGTTTGATCAGCTGAAGATAACCTATTTTTTTTTATTCAAACACCACAAGATTATGATTCACGCTTAGCTGTTTTGTTCTTTATTTTATGTCTCTTGTTCTACTTTTAATTGCTGTTGTGAGTAAATCCTGAGATTCACTAATTTGGGAATTGGCACTAAACCTAACTACGATTAAAAACAAACGTTCTCGCCAGAAAAGGTTTAAGGAAAGAATTAAAAGCAGCGTTTTTATCTCTCAGCCTTGCTGTGTGATCTGATGGAGGCCGGTGCTGATGCTGGCCTGAGTCAGACTGCTCTCGGCTCGGTGGCAGCAGGCATCACAGCATCAAGAGACACATTAAACTGCCCTGGATGCGTGAAGCAGAAAATGTCCCTCTGTGTATTTCCTGTTGTGATCATTTTCCATCATGGTGTTTCTCAGGAAATGTGTCGGTTTTCTTCACACTAACATCTTTGTTTCTATCAGGTTCATTTGTAACTATTTTTTTCTTATTTGCATTCCATAATCATATGGTAGTTACACTGCTCATGTGTGAAAACATTCTAATGAATTCATCTTTATCCAACATCATAATCTCCTGCTGGCAAAAAAAGCGATAAATCAAACCTTTATTCATCTACATTTATTCAGGGTGGGAGGAAAAAATCCCATTTTAACAGATGATTTAGGCAAAATTATTGACACTCTGCTACCCTGTATGACTTCTGTCACCAACAGGTCAGCATGTGTTGCTCTGTTATTCTCTGTTATTTGGATGGCTGTGGCAGGAAGCTCATTTTTCATTTTGGTGAACCGTTACTGTGTTCACTTGGTCAAACATTTTGGCTCTTCATCCTGCTAAAACAGCCAAAGAAGACCCAATTTCAGAATTATGGTAACATTTATCAGCATTATGTGATCAGAGAACGTAAAACCAAAGTTCCAACAAAGTCCCAGACACTTCAGGAAGAGAACCGAACCCAGAGCGTCACAGGTCATCCACCATACTTGACTTCCAAAATGAAAATCATTCTTTGCTTTTACAAAGTACACGATTCCAGTTAGCTTTTAGGAAACTCTACATGTTTATATTTCCGGGGCCTGGGGTGCTGTGGTGGTGTAGAGGCAAAGCATAACCCACGTCAGGAGGCCTGAGTCCTCGACGCGGCCTGATGACCTTTGCTGCATGTCTTGCCCCTCTTTCTATACAGACGTTGCTGTCTGACCTCTGTCAAATAAAGGCCTCTAGAGCCAACAAAACCTTGCAGATGTTGTTCATGCGTCATCTGCACGGACAAGAAAAGCCTTTGTCCAACATCACTCTCAACCAGTTGGCATCTAATGGCTGCTATGTTTCTGATATTATTATTCTTATTGTTGAGCCATCCTGTAATATCTTTCCAGGCCTGGTGTGGTCACCCTGTGAACATGTCTCTAGGAGCGCCACTGCCAAGCATAAAAGGAAAGAAAAGAAAAGAGGGCTTTCACTGTATGTTGCATCTGCTTAAATAAAACAATTCCACGCAGACAGATAAGATGTTTTTGCCTGTGCTGGTCAACCAGGTCAAAAAATGATATAGAAAAAGCAGCATTGCATTTCTTCTCAGCCCTTCTCGGGTTCTGCTTTGCGTCTCCAGCTTTGGTTCTCTAACAAGATCACACACGGAGCAGCAGTTTACTCCCAGAGAAACCTACATTGCTAGAATACTGTTGTCTTTCTCAGGGTGTTCCACTGCGGTCTCTCATAACGATGTTGTGGTAGTTTGGGGGGGGGGGGCACTGAGCCATCCCAGTGATTTCAAGTCATCGTGGTCTCATTACAGCAGGCTGTTGGTTATCCTCTGCCTTTGATCTGGGGCTGAAGGGAGCTGTGTTTTAGCTCTCTCTCTCTCTCTCTCTCTCTCTCTCTCTCTTCTCTCTCTCTCTTCTCTCTTCTCTCTCTCTCTCTCTCTCTCTCTGCCTCTCTCTCTCTATCTCTCTTTCTCTCTGTGTCTCTTTCTTCCTGTTTCTCTCCCTCTGCACCTCCAACCAGGAGCCTCATGGCAGTCGCAGCCCGGCGGTGGAGAGGTTGGGGCTCAGCTTGTTTTCCCTCCTCATTGGGGTCAGAGCCACAGATGGAGGTTAGCTGGTGGCATTTGAGTCAATCTGAGGTTAACGAGGGGGCGGGGCAGAGGGCAAAGTCAGGGCCGGATTTACAAGGATGTGGGCCCCTGGGTTGGAAATCTTTTTGGTGCAATTTCCACAAAAGAAAGAAATATTTTTCTAATGCAAATTACAGAACTTTAACCTGTAGAACCATAAATGATTGAGAAGGAACTAAGAATCCCAACTCAGTTCGTTGTTAATGTTGAGTTTAATGTGCCAGTGGCTCCATGTTCTAAAATAAAATACAATAAATTCATCAAATTTCATATACTTGAGTCCTGTACATATTCATGAAAACCCCAAACTATTATCACAACTCACTTGACTCTCACTTTGATTCTTATATCAAGTACAATGTCGGCAAAACATGAATTCATTACAAAACTTTTAGAAAGTAAAAATGGGGCCCTGCAAGCCCGTTTTACCCAGGAGCCAGGACAGCACTGGGCCCCTGATTCAGTTCTCTACATGTCCTTCCTCAAGTTAGGATACATCAGAGTGTGTACAGTACAAATAACCTTAAATACCTGCGAAAGTCTAATCATTGCAATCTCCATTTTACTTGTTTTTTAACCTACTGGCTACACTCTCACTGCAGGTCCTGAAGCTCAGTGATGCTCAATCTGCTCTGCGTTCCTCATACAGTGCATGTTGTCACTGTCCTAAAATAATTTTTTGCCAAAATTGTTTTTGTTTTCTTTTGTGCCTAAAACATATTTTGGAAAGAAAGATGTGGTGATTGTTTTGTTTTTTTTGCTGTTGCAAAAATCACTTTTGACAAAAAATGACTCAGGCCACTATTTTAGGAAGGTGACGATATTTCATTATTTTAGACAACAATATCAGTGCTCAACTGATAGTTGTAGTTACAATCAGTTGATTGTTCAACTGTTATTATCAGCGTTTGTGGACGAGGTCACAGACGCTGGCCTCATCCAGAGGAACCAGGGCTTTAGTGGGATGGCTGCATGTGAAAGGGCTGAAGTCTACAGCTCTAGTTTATTATGAATCCTTGATGGCTGAGATGTTGTTGAAAATCATGACAAATTGGGGTGAATTGGCCTAAAGAGGTCAAAGGTCAGTGATTCAGACACACTGGGCTGAAAGTTGCTCCCTTTGGGATTTAAGCGTTTAGCGATGGTCCGTTTATTTATGTAGGTTCTTTCAAATTCAAGACAATCCAAAGGGCTTCACAGGACAAAATGACAAAAGAACAAAAACCTTTAAGAATGAGCTTAAATAAAGACGAGCTTAGCAGAAATACGTGCAGGATTTTTGAAAACAGCTTTGTTCAGCAGTCTCAGTGCATTTGCCCCCACCCCCAACTTTGATGAATTTTGATGACCGATTCAATTCATTATTTAGAAGGAGTTAGATTTGAGGAAAAACACGCAAGTGCAAAGGAAAACGCCGTTCACTTTCCTTACAGTTTAAAGGTGGAAATGGAAATGGCGTGTTTTTAATAAGCAGACACAGATACCTTCTCATATTCCATCAGGTTAATTGTTTCCATGTCAAAATTGTAAAAAACAAAAACAAAAGAGCAAAAATCTGGGGAAAAATTGGGCTATGGTAGAAGAGCAGGAATATTACAGTAGAAGGTGAATTGATTGATTAGAGGAAATGCTTTTAATTGATCAGTCAATCGATAACTCATCAGTGACCCAACTAACATTTGATGCATCAGCGTTTGCTGTTTCCTGTTGTTGTTAATAATATTCTATATAGATTTTGATCTTATACAGATCAGATCACAGTAAGTGAATAAGGCCAGTTAATACATTATTTATTTTAACTTGTATTCAGGAAAGGAATCTAGAAAGAGATTATAACAAAGAGAAACAAAATCTGCTTCAGATCAGACAAATATATCAGTCATTCATGAGTGAAGAATTTATGTTCATCAGTGAAAATAAATTCTTCAGCTACAAGAATTTCATCTCTTTTAGGAAGTCTTAGCAGTATGTTAGTAAGGTCAGACACTGATGTTGAGCGCGGAGGCGTGACTTATGGTCTCCGCTCTAATACATCCCAAAAGTGTTGTCCTGGGATACCATCATGCCTCTGTTTCAGCCAACTACCACAGGTGGTAACCACCACCACTGACCTAATGAACCAGAAATAAAGCACAACATACAGGTTTCAGTTGTCAGTAATGCAGTCTGCCGTCCCAACAACCAGACTTCTGTTTGTCCCTGACAGCCTGATGTTACAGCTGGTTCCGTCCAGCCTATATGAGACGGAGCATCCGCAGACGTTTTGGATGAAATCTTACGCTGCATTCTGATTGGTTAGCTGTCACACGAAGACTCCAAATCTCTGCTGTATTTCAAGTTTCTGAAGAGTAAACATTACAGCTGAAACACAGATCTATGCAGGGGTATGAGGGGGGCAGTAAAGCTCAGCGGTGAGGAAGCGGTGGTGTCCAGCTTCCTCAAACTCCCGCGAGACTCTTAAAACACACCAAGATTGTGTACAGAAACCTCTAGAAACTCCACTAACTAAAGAACAGAGAGACCCCGAGGCAGACGGCTCTGTTACATCCACCACCTAAAGCCCAGCATATCCTGGCCCAAACACACACACACCCAGCAGATTTTGTTATACCAATATGAAAGTCACACTTTGGTGCGGGCTCTCTGACAAATATTCCCTCATCTCGGGTTCATGTGTGCCACCACCGTGGGCTTGTGTTTGTCCCCCGATCTCCAACATTTTTGTTCGTGAGGATTCCAATAAAGGCTTGTTAAACAACAGATTTCATTCTCTGACTCAAGAGGGCCCTGCGTGGCCCAGAGGCGTAAGCTGCTCCTTTGAACATCTAAATCCCCGTGAAGCGGCTGACTTCCCTTTGTTATTCACTGGTGGACTGTTTCTCTGTCTGAGCTATCGCTCTGGAAAGGCTCCAGTGGGCTGTGTTCAGGGAGCTTTTAGCTGCAAAAGATCATCTCTCTGAGATCATCAAGACCCGTTTAATTGGACTCCTTCATAAAGTCTTTGTAGAGGAGCGTTTTTAATGAAGAATTCATCAGAGAAGAGGAGATGGGAAAAACGATTTAATGAGCCCGTCCCCGAGGTGGAGATGAGAGAAAAGACAACATTTACTCAGCCTACGTGTCTGCTGCCCTCTGCTGCTGGGAGCACACACACGTCTATTTAGAGTGTTAAACTGAGGGATGTTTGGTGGGATGAATAGAACTTAAAACCAAGGGGTGAAATGATTATTCAAATAACCGATTAATCAATAACTGCAGCATACAGACTCAAAATAAGCCAAAATTCAACAAAAAATGTACTCATTTTGCATTTAAGAAAAAAAATAACTGTTTGTAAACATGGCTCGTATATACCCTGAACTCCTGAAAAGTTTCAATTTCAAATTAAATTCAAATTATATTTTGTGTTAAGAAAAAAATCTTATGAAACACCTTTTCTATCCAATTAATCAAGATAATAAAATGAATCAGCAAAGCAATCTACAGATCCCTCATTTTATTGTTGCTAACTCAAGCAGAAAGAGCTCAGCTCCTGACATGTTGATGTCAGAAGATTTTTTTTAGTTGCAAATTTTTCCTTTGCTACAAATAATGAAGCATTCAGTAAATAAATGCTGTTATTGAATTTTAGCCAATAAAATTATTTTCTTATTTTAGAAAGTAATTGAATTATTTGTATATTTGCATATATTAATGGAGCCGCTGTGCAGCTGGTAGAATTGTTGACTTGCAACAAGAAGGTCCTGGGTTCGAGTCCCACCATAGGGGCCTTCTGCATGGGGTTTGCATGGTTTCTATGGGTTCGTCCAAAAACATGACTGTCAGGTTCACTGATCTCTCTAGATTTTCCTTGTGTGTGTTTGTGTGTGTGTGTAAGTGTTTGTCCTTTCTGTCTCTGTGCTGCCCTGTGATTGGCTGGCGACCCGTCTAGGATGACCCAGCCTCTCACATGTTGAACACTGGAGACAGACACCTCCACCCCTCATGACAAACCTGAAAGATGATGGATGAATGGCATATATCATTGTATAGAAAGTATTTTGTGGTTAAATGAAACATATGCTAGTTTTTTAAATCCAATTAGTTGTCAGATTAATCAATAGTCAAAATTATTCGAATAATCTATTACTAAAAATAAGCTTTAGTTGCAGCACTAGTTGATTGATATGGAGTGTCAGATATGGAAAATACTCTCCAGGTATTAAGGTATTATGCAAATTCTTATTCATATTACATTTGCAATGTCTTGCAAAAGTATTCATACCCCTTGTACTTTCCCACATTTTGTCAAACATGTAAATTCAACATGAATTACATACATTCCAATTCAATCCTGGTTATAAATCAATGCAGCAATGCTCCGTTTGCCATAGTTTATCACAGATGATGAAAACACTTTTTTCTGAGGAAACACAACATTGGTGGCGATAAAATTACCTGAGGGCGATTCTATCTCTCTAAAGTTACCCTGAGATGTGTCTGGTTTGCTGTTTGTGATGGACCAGCAACCAGCAAAATAAAGCTGGCAACTTTTTTTTTTACCTTTGCCCTCACTGACGTTTGTCAATTACAGCAGGCAGTGAAGAAGAAGCTGTCACTCAATAAGTTTAGATGAGTGGATGAGCCTCTCAGCGTGTTTCGTTCCTGAACTACTGCAACGCCAGCGCAGCCCAAAATAATGTCCAGAACACAAAATCCGGCCTCATCTTTTCTTTACAGCTCACGCAGCTACACTGGCGGGACTGGGAGAAATTTCCCCATGACTGAAAGTTTACTGGCATTTTTAGCTACGACACATTCCTCACATTTCTGCTGTAGTCCACAACATGAAGAGCTCAATAAAACACAACCTCTCCCTCAGCTGCATGGAAAGAAATACTGTTGATTTGACGAGCTGTGATTCTACAGCAATATTAGATCTATAGCAGTGGAAATTAATTTCCAAAAATAAAATAACATCCTAATTAGCAGAGCAACAGTAGATCAACATGTGGAGGATGGTCACGGTTGTCCAAACTCTTCTTGATTTTATGAAGAATCATTCTTTGCATAATCATCTCCAGAGGTTCCACAGTCGACCCCAGAACAGAACCAGAGCAGAACCAGAGCAGAACCAGAACAAACCAGAGCAGAACCAGAACAGAACCAGAGCAGAACCAGAACAGAACAGAACAGAACCAATGAATCATTGACTCCTCCAGAACCGCGATAGTGAAGTCTAAGGTCAGCTTCCCGGTAGCTCTCTGCTCGGCCCCTCCCCCTCTGGCTCCAAAAAATGCAAAAAAACATATTTTTATTTGAAGTTTCTTAAAGGGAATGTTTGAGTAAATGTCAGGTCAAGAATATTTATCATGTTGAGGGCGATGTGCTCCACCTCTTGCATAATGACAGTAGGGATAGTCAGAAGCCCTATTTTAGTCAGGTTCTGTGTGGCGGGATGGTTTGTTTACTGACAGTTTTCTGCCCAGCATTACATGAACCAAGCGTCCACAAGGTGGACTCTGATTAGTTAAACATTCCACCTGACTCTGCATCCATGCATTTGTGTTGTATTTTGATTCTCCTTCACACATTTAACATTTACGTTTAAGAGATAAGGCATGTGTGAATATGAAATATGCACCCTAAACTAAAAAAAATCAAGTATTCAATTCTCCAGTCAGGATAAAAACGACTGCCAAGCTGAGATGAAAAACTTGCTCATTTGTACGTCAATCAATTAAAAAACAGTGAGTTGTTCATTTTATTTTTATGTATTCAAGTTTATTGCTGTAGCGTGGCTCACAGCAAAGACAACAACCAAAGAGCAAAAACATAAATGTCTGAACTTTTGACTTCCAGACTCTGAATATGTGCTCTGTGCTGGGGTTTGAAGAAGGGAAGGAGTCTGGATTTCTTTTACTCTGAGCTGGGAAGCTCACCCACGCTTTTCTGTATTTTTGAATAACTGCATTTTAAAATGCAAGGAGCTAAAGAGGGAAAGATTTGTATTAGTCATGGTTTTGCTGAGGGCATTTATCTGAGACACTGTTAGAAGCCCAAATAAACAGGAAAGGGATGGACGAGATAATGCTAAGTTAGACTGGGAGTAATCAGCTCCTTGTTCTTCGGTTTTCTTTGTCCAGAGAGTCTGGACCGTTGGCTATTGACAAGCGATTGCTTGCTTGAGGAATTGACTCTGTTGAAGTTTTAAACAATTGGACCTCATTTTACCCAGCCGTCAACGTATGTGATGCATCAGCTCTCTATGAAGCTTTCCAGAAGTTGCATGCGCTGTAAACGTGGCCCTGCTCAATGGGGAGCGGGGCCACAACATCTCTGCCAGCAATAAAACACCTTCAACATTCCTTTTGCTCAGACTTTAATTGCTCAATATTTGAAAGCGTCGCCAACAGGGGCTAAACGGCATCTTTCATTTTCTCTTGTTGCCAAACTACAACCATAAACTACAATTCAAAAACAGAAAAATTGATGGAAATCGCTCACAACTCCTCCTCCTGTTTGCTGGTTGGTTGAAACTGAGCCAGAGAAATTGAGCTCAATGGGAGAAATTCCAAATGGAGCACTGAAGGGAGATAAGAACTGAGCAGAATTGAGTAAGAGGGCAAATGTCAAGCTAACAACCATTACATATTACTCATCCCCCCCTCTGAGGGGTGGCTGTGGCAACTGGAGGAGCAGTTGCCTTGCAACTGGAAAGTTGTTGGTTTGATTCCAGATTTGTCCAGTCAGGTTAATGTGACCCTGAGCAGAGAGGTTCACCCCTGGGTTCCTGTTGATCTCTGGTAGAGTGTGAGCAGGTGAATGAAACTCTAGTTTACAAAAAACCCACTGGAAGTTCCTTCCCATCCAGTCAGAGTTCCTTACTCATCTTAACCTTATTGCTCGTGTTTATTTCTGTTCACTAATGCAGCATAGCAAGCTTTAAATCAGGTCATACCATGAGTTTCTTTAGAGTGACGTAAGAGAACATCATTAGCCGTACCAGCAGAAGAATAAAGCAAAAGCCGATTGCCAAAAAGGAAAATATGTAATAATTTCTTTTCCATTCGGTATTGAATTCAAATGACTTGTAGCAGCAGAGATCAAAGAGAGGAGGAGACAAAAGATAAAGGCAGATAAAAGACTGTCACCGCGGTGCCTTCAGTCAAACAGGCTCTCAACGTCACTAACCTGAAATGAATTAAAGACAAAAAAACCAATCTAACACAACCTGATTTCTGGTGCTTTTTTCCAGCGCAGTCAGAACCAAACAATGTGTGTGTTGTGCAAATTGCTCGCTGCTGATCTGTATTCAGCCTCCTCGCCTCTCTCAGGAATGAAGGGAAGATGTGTGTCATGTCAGAGACAGGAGAGATTTAATATCCTGAGAGGAATTCTTCTCATGTTTAACCTTCCCTGCGTCCCGCTGGACTGCGAACCTCGTCTGTAGTTGTCCTTGCTGTACCTTGTTTTGTGCCAGAGTCCTTCATTTGTGCGCCAAAAGCTTTTCACTGACTGCTTGTCATTGGCTGGATCAGGTTGGGATGCAGAGAAGCCAACATGCAGGCCCACTTTTCTTCATCTACCTGCAAAACGTCGTCTTTCGAATAAAGACTTATCCTTTGAATAAACTTCTCCCAAAAACAAAGAAATAATGAAAGATGCAAATCATAATTCATTAGGCCATTTCTTTAGCAGCTAGATTGATGTTTTGTTTTTAAAAAAAATTATCTGCTAATGATAGCTGCTGGTTCCCAATATTATTTTTTTTAATTCAAGGTCTTCCGAACTTTCATTCATGGAAAGAAAACAAAATAAAACATATCAAGAAAAAGCAGGATTGATGACTCCTGACATCACAGGGAAATATTGCAAATTAAAATACAAATGGTACAGAGGATTAGACAAATTCTGGGTATTTTAACAGAGTGAATCTTTTGCATTCATCCCAGATCCTTTCAAATGTATTATCCTGAAATCTACTACAGATAATAACTGCTTTCATAATAAATAAAATAAAAATAATCTGTATGATTGGTGCCAATCATACAGAAATCAAACTTCCAATCAGACTTCAAATACCATAGATGCATCTCTCTGTCTGGGTCCACTGAACACAAAGGTTCAAATTAAAGTTAAAGGGAATTTGTATTCCCAAAACACCAAATCAGGTCTTACTCACTGGGGTCCAGTTTTTCCAGAATCTGGAGGAGCCTGAACAGAGCCGGCCCAAGGCAGAAGCAAACCAAGCAGCTTCATAGAGCTCCCAGACCGTCACAGGCCCCCTAAAAACACTGGACACAGACAGACAGCTTTAACACAGCTGTTTCAAACCTGTTTTAGCATTTGTTTATTGAGAATGAGAGTGCAATTTAACTTCAGCAGAGGTAAATTAAATTAAATGTAATTGTGCAACATTTGAATGTAAGATTTATTTGGCAAGTTTATTTTGTAATCGTTCAAGGAATAATCTTCGTAGTTTGATTATGTGTTACCACGGCTACAACCTGATGCACTGAGTTTAATCTTTGTGTTTGAGCTCGGTTTGTTCACAAATCTCAGCAAATAATAACCAGTTATCAGCGATCAGCCAGTTAAACTTTCCTCTTGCCCAGTAATGTTCTTTGCAGGAACAGTTGCCCCTAAATGATTTTCTGCCCATAAACAGAAACGGGTCTTGGGCCAAGTCTGAATAATGTTTGCTGTGAGCAGGTGATGAAGCTTCTACAAAGGCTCTTCAAGCCAAAACATCTCCATGTTCTGGAGCCACAGATTCCCCATTTTTAGCAAAGACACGTTGCTAAAAGTATCATTACATGGAACCCTTAGGTCCAAGGGGCCAGATTCAAATGTTGGCAAACCAGTCCAGTAGAAACTTGGCATGGTCATCACGGTTCTTATTCTGTTTTCACCTTTTTTTTTTTCTTTTGGGTCTTGCTTAGAGGAAGATATTGACTTTTAACAGGAATTTTTCAGGAACTGGAAAGGTGGCCTCCTGACTCTCCTTTTGGGAAGGGGAGGAGGCTGCAAATGTCCAACGAACTTTGGGGGAGTGACCCAGAAGAAGGGGGGTAATAGCTGGAGGGAGGTTCGGTGTTATAAAACAGCACCGCCACCACAGTGAGGACAGCTCAGAGCAGCCAACATCCCCAACTGTCAGGCCACAGCAGAGACCGAAGGCTGGAAGACCCTCCTCCGTCCTCTTCAACCTCCCGCTGCTCCTCGAGACTCGTCTCGCGCCGCAGACATGGCACCTGTCCTCCGAGTCCTGGCCGCTGCCATGTTCGCATCAGCTATGCTGCTGACTGCGACGTCGGCCAACCTGAACAAAACGTAAGTAAAAAACTTGCAAACCAACTGCCGCAGGTTGTTATGACAACAGAAGTTGGCACTGCAGAGTAGAGATGAACTCACGCGCTGCAGTTCGCAGGATAACCAGGCGCACGTGACCAAACTGGAGGAGCAGGAGTTTTAGCTCGTGCAGGCTGTTTGTGGTGTTTTGTTTCTTCTGATGGCGTCCCGAGGCCTCAACGCGGGTTTGAACTACTTTAACTAGCTGTACTCCAATGTGTACTCTGTCTAGTTTTTTTTGTCTTTTAAAAGGGAAATGCTAAATATTACAACATTTTGTAAGTTGAGAGATGGGGAAAAATGTAAGTATCTCATTAGTCTATTCTGGTTTTAAATTGAACACTGTTGTAAACACGCAGCAAACAGTGGGTCAGTGTGAACCTAGTACATTTTCTGAAGGCATGTAAATGCAACCTTAAATAAATCATAACTATTCATCAGAAACCTTCAGTTCTAAACACTGAATCATGACACAAAAGTGTCACAGTCTCACTTAACAGTTCAATGCATTAAAGGCTAACTATCAAAGAAACAAGAATCAGCAGCTTGTGAAGTTGTTGGTTTGCATTAAATCAAAAAATCTCAAATGTCTGTTTTTTATGAATAAGAACAAATGTCTCTAACATTTATCTTTCATTTTATCGATTAATGATGTATTTAAATCTTAAAGTTCATCAAAGTACTTTCTGATTGTTAATGTGTTCAATGACCATGGGATTTTTCACTGTTGCCTTTATTGAACAGAAGGGACAGAAATGGGATTTTTGAGAAGTTCACCTGCTGATTAGGAGAAATCTTTGATTTCAATCACCATTTGCCAACTGATTGGTGCAACGATTGACATTTTGTGCGTCTTATGTGTTATGAACCAATAGACAGTTATTAAATTCATATCTTTGCAAGATTCACCATGTCAAAGTGTGTTTCAATAGATACACCATTAGGTCAACAGAAATAGAGAAAGCCAAGTTCTCCTCTGAGCTTAGTTTTCACTGTGGCTGTTTACGCTTGGGATATTCAGTCTGTGTACAGCCATCTCTAAAACTGCATGTTGCACAGAAAAACGTGTGTTGTTGAGCCAAGAGTTTCACTATGCACAGTTCAAATGAGCTGCAAGGAGACAGCTGGCCTATTATCCGGTACAGTAGGTCCCCAGTAATGAAACAAGAAATCCCATCTTTTTTTTTATCCGCTCTAGCAATCAGAGTCCAGCCATGACCAAATGACGACGCACAAGACATTTCTTTAAAGTAGGCTATAACCAGAGAATGTCGTCTAATCATAATGTTTGTGCTTTTTTTCCCCCCACAAAATGTAATAAAACATTTAACATAACTGCATGAACTTACATCATTTTATGGAACATATGCCAGTTGCATCCAATATAATCTTTCACATGATCATTGATGCTAAAATGTTTGTGCTTATGTAGACTAATCCAATAACTACTAGCTGCTTGGATAGCGTTAGCATGTTCAACAGCACCATGAAAACATTGAATTGTGTTGGTTGATGTGTTTGTTTCCCTTTCAGCTGTAACAGCGGTTTGCGTATCAGATTATAAAGGTTCTTGGAGAGATAACAAATCCCCTCCATAAAGTTTAAGAAAAAACAAAATTTGGATGCAATAAGGTTACAACTCAAAGATATAACATGTAACACTTCCCACTGCTATGAAATGTATGTAGATTCTATGCAAATGTCATAACAATATGCATCGCTACTTGCTTTTCTGCCTCGTTACGCAGTGCACAGATGACGTTTTTTTTCACTTCAATGTGTGATTGCTGAGTGCTCAGTTCCTGACTAGTTGGGCACTTTGTATTTCGAGAGATTTAGCAAATACATAGTTGACACTGGAGGGCATTCAAAGCTGAGTCGTATTGAACTTCAGCCAGGATGGTTGCATGAAGTACCCTTCATCCAAATACACATGACGTATATAAAGCGGCAGCACAGCATTAGCTTAATTTTTTCATGTTTAGGGTGATGTAAAATGGCTGTATTGATTACCAGCCCTGTGTCCTCTCTTTGGGTCAAAAAGTGTTTTAGGAAAAAAGATTGAAAAGGCCATCGGTCGCATCTTTTAAGAACGAAAGTTCTCATTGGCTATGACTTTGTTTTTTCTTGTCTTCTTAGCTGAAGCTTAAAGACAACCTGCGTCTGTGCTTTTCTAGCATCCCTCTAGTCTATAGTTTCCTGCATTACTGGGACCAAGCACATTGGTTTGAACCAATCTTAACCAAACACTTGTAGAGGCGTCTCACAAAGGGCTTTCTCTGTTGCCATGGCACTGCTCAGAGTAACGTAGCAGTGGTGAGAGTTAAGAGGTATTTGGCAGAGCAATTAAAATAAACTTTGTAGTGTGTTTTAAATAAAGTTTCAACAGCTTTTCCTTCATTCACTGTTCCCACAGTGAAGGTCCAAAGAAGGAAAAGATCTTCAGTAATCCCACAGATCTGTGGATTAAGACCGCTTTAAAAAGATTTGGCCTAAGACGATTTGGTTAACTTGAATCTAAATATGAAGGAATTAAGGTTGTCTGACATTCAGGACTATTTTTATGAAAAGGGGGAATATACATACACTATTTTCACTTTCATATACACAGGTTTGTAAATTTACAAGTTAGTAGAAACTTTTGTGGAGGATCATGTCACTTTCAAGGCAGTGGTCACTTCTAAATATTCCACAGTGGTAACACTTTTGTTATGAATCGGAGGAGATGCTGCTAGCTAGGCCTCAGTGGCTGCGTCCCCAATATAGATGTTTGTAAAACCTTTTTAATATTCTGCTAATGCATCTCTGTAACATCTTTTAAAATGCCCGTAAAAGAAACCAGTGAGAACAACTGTTTCAGCTGAAGTGTGTTCTGCAGCAGGTTCCATGTGTTCATGTTAGAACATTTGGTGAAACATTTTATATCAGTTACATGGAATAACCCTTTTTTTTTTACCACTCCAGTATCTATGCAGCCACTGTGAGCTCCCGTGTGACTGGAGGGAAACAGGAGACTCTGTGTGCTCACGTCCAGAACCCCGCTGAACGCCTCTCTCTCTCCGTCTCCCTGATTGTGGATTCCACCAGCAGCGTCATCCTGGAGGCGACCGTCTCTAAGGACTTCTATCGCTGCCTCAGCTTCCAGGTCAGCCTGCCTTCCTGTCTGCTGGCTTTTTTCTTTCCCTGCAAAACTGAGCAGAAGTCTGAATTTTTTAAAACATTTAATGCATTGATGATGTTTTTAAACACAGTGTGCTCTCCTCCCCTCATCCTCTCATTGTTTGGTCACAGAATGCCGCGGATCTTGGCATCATTATGCTCCTCATTAGGTAGCGCCATAACTCAGGCTGTCAGCGGTGGGGTTCAGTCCATGAATCCTTTGGTTCCCGTTTGCCTTGAGCCTGCTTCTAATCTGCACTGAAACAACAAGTCTTCGTTTGAGTTTGTTGGGCCCCGCTTCAGGAACGATCGGGTGTTTTCACGCTCGCAGCCAAGCGCAGGCGGCTTTCTGCCAGAGGATTAGCCTTTTACCTGCATTCTTCTGAAGAACACCTCCTGTCCTGTACCCTCAGAATGCATGCATGTGGAAAAGAAAAATCCCCTTGAAACACTTTCCTGGAAGAAGTTTCAGTTCCCCGTTACGCAATAGCAGCTTTACTGGCAGGCGAAGGCACACAGTGAACAAGTTTTCTAATTAAATTATTGGGAAAGATCCGTTTTTTTAGCTTATCAAGCTCAATTTACTCTGCTTTCATGCAGTTATTATCCTCTGTTATACAAGGCACACCTATTCCCCTCATTCTTTCCCTTTCAGATTTGATCACATTACAGCCAAAATGTGGTTGTAGCTTCTCTTGGGATTTTAAGTGTCAGACCAACACAAAGTAATGACCCAGTTGGGAAGTGGAGGGAAAATGATCAAATCTGCTTTACAATAATATCCAGTTCAACCAACTGGCTTCAGAAGTAGACTCTACGTACAGGTCTATAAAGGATGTGTTATCCTTTTTTGTTGCTTTCACAAATTGATCAACCATCAACAAAAAAAGTACAACTTTTTTTAAAAAATTATGTCAAAGGGAAAGCTGATTTCTACAAAATGCCAGTGAAATAATATTTCTGGCAAAACAGGCGATTGTATAAATATTCACTCCCTTACAGATTCCTTTGGCTGCAATCCCAGCATTCAGTCTGTTTCTCTCAGTCAGACTTCTTCTCTTTCATTCTTCTCCCTGAACTGTTCAGGTTGTGGGGATCAGTTTTCAAGTCCAAGCACACGTTTTCTATCGTATTAAGATCTGGGCTTTGACTGGGCCACTCGAGTAGCTCCACCTTGTTGTCTTCAAATTTTTTCTGCGTAGCTCCTGCTGGATGGTTGGGTTTGTTGTCTTGATGGAAAATACATTTTGTGGTCCAGCACCAGTTGGCAGGACCTCAGTTGAATTTGATCAGTCATTTTAAACAGAGTTAATATTTATGCAAATTCTTTTCCTTCTTCCTTTTTTTTAAACGTTACATACTTCTATTTTATTGTCATTTTTTCTATAAATCAGTTTTCAATTTGATTTTAAAGGGTATTTTTGTAAGTTGTCTTTGTCAACACAGCCACATTTTGTTGATGCTGATTGATTTGTAAAAGCAATAAGAGAGTAAACCTGCCAAGTGTGATTAGCTCTTATTGGCCGTAAAGCCCAATAAAACACATCCAACGCTTGTGATTCATATTGAATGTCTCAAATCTGATTGGATGTTGTATTATTTCGTGGCGTTGCAGGTGCCAGCCGTTCCGGTCCGGACGGTAGCAGTCATCCAAGTGACCCTGGCCGGTGAGGGCGCCTCCATGAGCAAGAAGACCAAAATCCTCATCGAGCCGCCCAGCTTCATCCACATTGTGCAGACTGACAAACCCATATACAAACCTGGACAGACCGGTGGGTGTCTAATGTCGTGCCATGCTGGATGTGTGGAAGGGCTGGGTGCTGAAATTAGCAATATTCAGCTTTTGTCTCTGCACTGCTTAGCAATTCAGCTGCACTAGCATAATTTTGGACTATTTTATTGCATCTGCATAACGCTGAGCCATCACTTAGCAAGTTTGGGAGTTGCTTCTAAATGCACAGAACCACTGTTTCCTCAACAGTTCTCATCAGTTCTCATCAAGGCAAAAATAATAAATAAAAGAAACCATGCATTTTCTTAATCACGTTTTCATTTCTCATTTCTTTTGCTTTTTTAGGAGAAATGATCTTGTATAATAAGATTCTTTCTCAGTCTTGAAGCAGGGACTTTGATCTAAGTCTTTATGTTTGAACAAGAGGGCAGATATTACAAGTTTATTCTTTCTGCTCCTTCATATTCATGATTTCTTTTGTTGTTTGAACTATTTATATTCATTAAGTGAATGAAATAAAAAAATAAAATTAAAACAGGAACATGGAAAATATATGTTAAGTGTTTGTTGGGTATGACATTGAGTGTGTCTTGTTTGGAGAAGTTTTTTAATGACTATTTTAAAGCCTAAAACAGGCAAACACCTCAACGTCTAAAACTAAATAAAATGCAAAGATTCCTTTAACTATTTTTTTGTTTTTATTTTATTACAAGAGACTGCATCTTTTCTTTTAATTCAAATAATATCATTAGATTACACACATCATTGATGTTTATTCCCATCTATATAAGTAGATGGGAATAAATATGTTGTATAATCTTTGTTCTATTTATACCCTCAATTTGTTGTTTTGCTTATATTTAACATGATTTCTTTCTTCTCTTTTTAAGTCAAATTCCGGATTGTCTCTTTGGATGCCAGTTTCATGCCTGTGGTTCGAGTGGTACGTTCCATTTTTATTATTAGTATTATTATTTTTGTTGTCACTGCAGCCGTGTGGAACGTGTTGGGGTTACGACGGGTGAACTCGGTAATGGGCTGTGATTTCTTGCGAGCAGTCGGCGAATGCGAGCAGCGGGGTCTATTTTGGTTCAGGCAGAGTGGGAGGCGGAAGCAGGGCTGTTTGTTGCTTTTGGAAGACGGTGTGGGCGTGAAGCAGCGTGTGGAGTGGTGCGATAAACACGCTGTCAGAGTTCATTTGGCGCACACCGCGCGTGACCTAAACATCTGAATCAATACAGGCGCAGGCCTTTTTTTTTCTCCCCGTTTCTAATGAGGGAGATGAGAACATGGCAGCGTGCTGTGAACATGAAATTTCTATTTCCATAAGTCCAATCAGATGGAAATGTAAAGATGTCATCCCTTCACTATTACGGGATTCAGGTTTTATGAATTTACCTTTTTCTTTTCTTCTTCAAAATATCATCAGAGCGGAGAGAAAAGCGTGGGTCTGTAAATAACCAATAATCTAAAACGGGAAACACTTTTTAGATAATTTGGGCCTATCACACAATCAATGGTTTGATAGTCCATGGATGTTTCTCTCAATTTTATACATTTTATACATTACAGGAATACATTTTCTTGTTGTGGTTGAAAATGGATAAACGGATATTTAAGCAGTTGGATTTTCTTTTTGTAATTCTAAGTAAAAGCCTAAACTTTCTAGCACAGAATAACAATTTGGTTTGTCACAAAAGTTAGCCTGGTAAAATCCAGCGCCTTGTTCCATGCTTTGCTTCGTCCAGAGAGTCTGGGCTCTCAGCCGCTGAGAAAAACAAAACTTGTCATGATTGCACTCAAAACTTCTCCTAACATTTTAGGTCTTGTGAATAAACTAGGTATCTTTTTCTAAACAAATATTTTGACTACAAAAAGTAAACCAAATGAGTTTTAGTTTCCTTTTGAATTCTAATGTTTCGATGTTGTCTGTACCTTTTTAATTCTTGTTTTGTTTGCTGTACACCGCTGTTCTTTCTGTCCTGGTCTCCCTTGGAAAAAAGGAATTTCCTGGATTCTATTATCATGTTACTTGATTTGTTTTTCTTTTCAATTTAACCATTGGGGAAATAAATCAAATAACACTTTTTCCAATCCTGGTTTTGGATTTGAAGAAGAAAAATCCGATTATCAAAGCACGGACCATAACTGTACAGTATTTGCCTGAGGAGAGGAACTCCTTTCAGCTCAGATTGATGTAGTCTGGAGAATTGCTCTAAGTGTGTTTTGTGCACCTCCTCTTGACTTCAACTAAATATTTTTCTCTTTCTTTCTTTTTAGTACAAAGAGGTGGTACTCCAGGTAAGAACTCAAATATGTCCATGCTGAAATGTCTGCTGGAGTCTGCAGTTTTTCCCTGAGGAGTTTTACCTGCAGGAAGAAGGAAAGAGGCAATAAAAAGGCAGAAATGAAGCTGGTCTGGCTGATGTTAAAAAACTTGTGGATCTCTTTAACCTTTTACTGTAACAGATCTGAGAGTATTTAGGGTTAGGAAGCTCAGAGTTTGTGGGAAAATCCCCAACATCCCTAACACTCAGTTGAACATAACCTCAGTAAAAGGTGATAGAAGAGAGATAAATAGTTTTAGAAATGTAAAATAAAAACACTTGTCAGCTCAAATTTTCACCAACTAATGTTAAATTGTACTGCAGCATTTAATAAAGAAAAACAAAACAAAAAACCCAAGTATTTACACTGTGTAGGATTAGTATTAATGACATTTCTGCGTGTAGGATCCCAATTCAAACCGCATTGCCCAGTGGCTGAATCAGACGATAGACGGCGGCATCCTGGACCTCTCACACGCCTCCATCCCCGAGGCCGCTCAGGGAACTTACACCATCAGCATTGTGACAGACAAAAAGGAGGAGATCTCACACACATTCGACATCAAGGAGTACGGTGAGTTTTCCTGGAGATCTGGCGCATCAGAAGGGCTGATTGAGTGACAGTTTGTTGCTCTGCAGATTGTTTCATTGGTGTCATTTTGTCCCAGTTTTGCCAAAGTTTGAGGTAAGAGTGGACCTGCCCAGTGTGGTCACCATCCTGGACGCAACGACCACATTCAAGATCTGTGGAAAGTGAGTGACCACTAAGTGCCTACCTGCAATTATGTACATGTTCTCTTGTTTGCTCAAATACATTTTGTTAAATAAAACAAACATGACAATACTATTCCAAACTTCTTAACCTCAAGATAACGTCTGGGGAGGTTGACCATTAAAAAAACAAAACAAATCTGAACTGGGATGCACACGACTTTAGCATGTTGTGACACTTGATGTATTTATAACTAAGGCTTTTAGCTCTTGTTCTTTTAGAAGAAAGCTAGGGCCTCTTTAACAACAATGACCTTAAAATCCAACATGACTGCTGCACATAGAAAACTATGTCTGTTAAAAAATCCTGGTCATTGTGGTACTGGCCTATCAAAATGCCACACCGAAGAAGCTAGAGGCACAAAAGTTTCTCAGGCAACAGATGAAACGCTGGAAGTCTCAATTTTCATCTTACCCAGTATTTGTGCATTTAGTGGCTGACTAATTTATTTCTTTATCTCTATGTTTTGTCTTTCGTCTGCAGATATACTTATGGGAAACCTGTTCTTGGTAGAGTTAAGGCCGAGTTCTGTAGGAAATACATTCGATATTTCTGGCATTCAGAGGACTTGCACGACATTTGCAAAAGGTTTGATTTGACTGTAAGTATTCCAGAGGAAAGGAATCATTTCCTTTTTTTTATGTTTGCTAAAGTACAGTCTGTGCACACACAACTTAATAAGTCTTAAATTAGTGTACCTAAAGTTAAGGCCTTAAAATGTCTTACATGCTTCTAAGTAACTTGGCCTTAAATTCATTAAGGCTACTGATTACTATCTTCTGAAATATCATTGCTACTTAGCTAGCTAGCTTTTTTGCGTTTATCCTGGGTAACTGCAAATGCATCACTGGTTGCCTGGACGACGTTCGTCACTTCAAACTCACATGATACTACTTCCATTCTTACATGCAATTTTCTGTTGTACATTTGTGTCATGATACATTTCATTCATATTTGTCATAAAAAGTCTTAAGTTTGAGCTGATGAAACCTGCAGAAATCCTGTAAAGTATGTCCATATTTTCTTGTGTTGCAGCTGGATAAGAGTGGATGTGCCTCAGAAACTGTGAGCTTAGCAGAATTTGCTCTAACCAGTTTCTCATATTCTGACCTTTTTGAGCTAAATGCTGAGTTGGAGGAGGATGGAACAGGTTGGCTCCCAAAGATTACAGCATAGTTTTGCACTCTAGTTTCTACCAGGATGTGACCCGTGTGTTTGCCACTGTCTTAGGGGTCGTTCTTAAAGGCTCAGGGACGGCCAGCCTGAGCAGTCAGATCAGAACTATCACCTTCAAGGATGCATCTGGAGCATACAAGCCTGGCATACCATTTGAAGGAAAGGTAAAAGCTCCTGTCAGCATGTTTTTGGTGTTTTGCTAAGGGAGATGCAGCTAAAATTGTTCAACAACCTTTGCAAAGTGGATTTATTGGCAATTTGTACACGCGGCCCACTGTTTGCCATAAAAAGGTTATTTTAATAGAGCTGGAATAAGCTAGATTTTGGGTTACTTCTGATTACTTCTTCAGGGTCAAGATTAGTCAACCTCTTTGCCACAATCATCTTCTATACTTAGTCGAACAAACTTCTGATGTTATGACCAGGAATGGTTCTTAGGAATGGTGGTTAATAAACATTGTGACAACCTTTCTTTCATTTTTGCAGATCAAGCTGGTCGGTCCAGACAGTCAACCTGTTGCCAACGAGCTGCTTTATCTGTTTGTTGGAGACTCCAAGAAAATGATGCTCACGACAGACGCAAAAGGCATTGCTCAGTTTTCTCTGAACACGTCTGAGTGGGAGGACTCTGTCTCTCTCAAGGTCAACACACTTTTTGCTTCAGATTTAACTGGTTTGCTCATGAACCACTGCAGTTGCCCTTATTGTCTGTTAGTCCAGTTGCCTGATTTGTGGGTTGACCTGTAGAAGAATCTGGAGAACCTTTGCTGACTAATTTAGATGACAAGATTCCTGTCCCCGTTTCTGAATGAAAATGCTTATTTTAACTCTTTGCTGGCCTTCACTTGAATGAACCAAGACGGTTGGATGTTGGTGTATGTTTCAGTAATGGTCTAATTCAACCCTCGATCTTACTGAACAGGTTCTCACTAAGGATACAAAGGAAAACGAACCTTATGTTCCCTACTTACGGCGACCAGACTACGGATTGGCCTACCTGTACGTCGCACCTGCTTATTCCAAGAGCAATAGTTTCCTGATGCTCAAGCCTATCAGCGAGGAATTCGCCTGTGACAGAGATGCAACTGTGACGGCTCGGTACATCATCCAGGGAACAGAACTGAAGGAGGGACAGACGGTCCTTAACTTCTTCTACCTGGTACCTGGTGTTTCTGTTGCAGAAATGTGAAGAAAATGTTCCAAAATTTCTTTGTTCGCCTTATTATTCAGTTCTTTCGCTGTTTTTTTTTTGTTTTACCATTATACATATATATCACTATAACTACAAAAGTATTAAAAAATCCCAAGAGAATTTTCTCTTCTTACATTCTCTGCCTTTGTAGGTGCTGTCCAAAGGTGAAACTGTGCATCATGGTTCTGTCCCAGTGAACGTCACAACAGGAACTGGTACGAAACCAACCAAGTTTTTAAAGCATAAACTCAATGACAGACAGTCTGTGGCACAAAAACTGGGCAAACTTGGAATCCAGTGTTTCTCTGATTTGTTGACCAATCAGGACATGGAACGTAGTCTGTTTTGTATTTTTTTTTAAAGGTTTTATTGGCTCTAGTGGCCTTTATTTAATAGTTAGTGGACAGGAATGAGAGAGGCGGAAGACATGCGGCAGAGGTCGCCAGGCTGGGATTCGAGCCTGGGACGGCCGCGTCGAGGACTAGGGCCTCCGTATGTGGGTGTGCTAAGCCCCTGCGCCACCACAGCACCCCCTGTTTTGTATTTTTATCTAGTGCTCATAACTTAGCAGGTGTTGTCTTGAGATTATTAGCAAAGAACGAAAATGTCATTTCTTATTTCTCTGAAATATATCCAGCTGTTTAATCGTTCACATCTGTTTACGTGTGTCTGTTTGACACTACAGTCAACAAAGGGGAGCTCACCGTCAGACTGAGAGACGTGGTAGACCTCGCCCCCGTTGCCCAGGTGATTGTTTATTCTGTGATGGCCAATGGGGAGATGGTGGCAGACAGCCAGAACTTCCCCATTCAGCTCTGCCTCAGTAACAAGGTAGGAAACGCAAAGAGACAGTTTTATTTTCTTTAACCCAACACATGGAGGAAACAGGATTCCCCTTAATGCCTCTCTGTGATCGGTTGACTCCTCAGGTGTCCCTGAAGTTCTCGTCCGTTCAGCAGCTCCCAGCAGAGCAGACCACACTGACACTGAAGGCCAACCCCAGATCCCTGTGCTCCGTCAGGGCCATCGACCAGAGTGTGTTACTGCTGAAGCCAGAGCAGGAGCTCACTATTAACTATGTACGACAAACGAGCATCTCATCAAAGTGACGAGGCTGACACATTGTGATCCCCTTTGGAAAACAAAACACCCAGAGGTTCAGCTCGCTCTCCATTGGGTTTGTGTCCTGACAGGTGTTTAACCAGCTGCCGGTCCAGAAGCTGTCAGAGTACGACTACGAGGTGGACGACTACGATCCGTTTCGCTGCTTCTCCGGGCCGATCCCCAGGCCAATTCCTGAGCTCGATCCTGTTCGTGAAGCTGAAGTCACTCCAACACCGACACCGACCGTCGACGTCAATGTTCGACCAAAGCGCTCGTTCGTCCTCCCTGGGTTCTATCAGAAGATAGACGTCTACAGCATTTTTAAAGTAAAGATTTATTGGAATGAGTTTCTTCTATTTTTAGGCCGGACTATATCAAAGCTTCTCCATCATGTCTACTTCTTAGGCATTTGAATTTTCTCACCTAAATTTCTTCTCATCTTTTTTCATCTCTCTTGATCCATTTTCAGTTCTAAGCCTCTTTGACCCTTTTTTAATAGCTGCGTTTCCATTGACCATATAATTGTGTAATTTGACATTTCAGAAATAACTTTGCTTATTGGAAAATCAGCAATTTTGAAAAAAAACTGTTGATGGTGTTTTTGCTTGTATCAGAATTGGTTTATTTTGCAAAACTGCTTTGTTCAAACTGTCACATGATTAACAACCAGATGTTGCCGCTGGTGCAAGCCATGAAGAAGACGACAGGAAGTGGCAGGATGACGGCGTGGCATATTTTTTATCACTTGCTGCGTGAACAGACTTATTCACGTCTGATTTTAACTGCATTTCTTATTCAATGGAAACACAATCCAATCCCCTTTTAACAATCCTGTATATGAGTAATATCGTTACTAATATAAAGTAACGATATTACAATGTGTAATAAAATGACATCTGTCACGCCACATAATTTATCTTTCTGTCTTTGTCTCTCCATCTAGGACATCGGAGTCAAAATTGTGACAAACTCAGATGTGGAAAAACCTTACGACTGCTTGATGTTGAGGTTTAACGGTATGTTTCGTCTGTCCGTTCTTGATGATGAAAGTAGCCACTATTACAATTTTACATTTTTATTTAGCAATGCCAGAGGCTCTTCCAATGGTGGAGGAAATAGACATGGTAGCCGCTCCAGTGTCAAACAATCAAGCCGAAACCCCTAAAGAGACAATTAGAAAGAACTTCCTTGAGACCTGGATCTGGGATCTGGTCTCAGTTGGGTGAGTACTGTGGCAAAACAACTGATTGTTCTCTTTTTATTCATGTTGTTCTAGAAGTAGGCTTGGCTGGAACTGTTGCCTTCAACATGGCATTAGCAGAGGTGGAGAAGCTAGAGGTACAGAGCAGCAGAAAAAGGAGACAGTCAGAATAGAGTTTCCTGAGACCTGGATCTGGGATCTTATTATTGTGGGGTAATAAGGAGAAAAGGATAACACCATGTGACCTGAAGAAAAAAGCTTCACACCAATGTTTAGCTTCAATTACTCAATCAGTTCATGTTTATAAACTCTTCTATATTTTTTTACGCCTGATTAATTTGGTTCTGGTAATCATTGCAAAAAGGGATTTTAAACCAGGGAGAGTGAGTCCTTTAAGATGGGTGAAAGGTGTGAGAGACAGAGAGGGAGGGAGAGCGAGACAGAAGGGGAGCCGTTTGTGGGTCATAAGTAGGTTTAACTGTGCCTGGGGATACACCGATCCACTTTTTTCACTTCTGATACCAATATCTGAGTGGATCAGCTGCTTTTCTGATCTGCTACAGAGGAACAGCTGAATTGACTTAATGCTTTTTTTTTGACAACTCTGCCCTGGCCCAGCACTCAAACAAACGCTTGGTCAAACGTGTAAAAACAACACAACTTTACTTTGTTCAGTCAGTGCAATGAGGTATATAACAGCAGACAAAAACAATAAGTTGAGTACATAAACTACAACAAACCTTCTTTCAAATGGTTCAGAAGGGACTCACGGAGACCCGTTTCAAAGCTTCACTGACTTTTAGACAATCTGCTGTCATGAGAAATCTCTCCCTGAAGCTCCGCCCCAATGTCTGAGAAGACTCCAACTTGGACCAATAAGAGTCAAGCATTCATGATGGACGTTTGCCAGAACAAATCAGACATTTTTTTCAACAACACCAAAATCCTCTTTGCCAGTGATAAAAGTAAGGCAATCTGACTTTAACAAAAACACAAAGCATCTTTCGGGGCCCCTGAAGCGCCAAACTGCGCAATCTGTCCACGAAAAATACAATTTAGACAGAAAAGCTTAAGTCATCAAATAAATCAACACTGATGCAGATTTATGAATTTCTGCATCAGTGCAAAATTTATCTGCATGAATTTATATTCATTTCATATGATTTCTTATGATAGAGTAATCATAAGAAATCACTGTCGGATTTCTTATGATTTATGCAGCGCTATTCTATTACTGACGATTAGACAGATATCTTCTGCGCTCAGAAAAAAACCACCGCGCATGTCTCTGAGAGCCGCGTGCGAGTGAAAAGTGTGGAGGGGGAATAACAGGAAGTCTCCTTATTGCTTGAAAACAAACATGTTAACAAATAAACTGGACAGTATGCTCAAAGTTTAGTGATATTTCCACTAGTCAAGTTGCGGTCTTGACTGGTCTTGAAATAAAATCCAGAGTCCTCAGCGCCCAAGACCGAGATGAGACCGAGACCAAATGTGGTCGAGTCCAAGAGGAGACCGAGACCATCGCAAAATGGCCTCGAGACCCAGACCAATCTCAAGTACTACAACACTGTCTCTGAGAATGAAGCACAGAATTAGACTGAATGGATCTGCCCTTATGGATCAGACATATTGTCACCAAGACTCGGTGTAGAATTTTCCTCAATATATCAGGACTGATACAGATATTAATATCCGATCGGTGCTTCTCTATCATAGCTTGTGTGAAGGCATTAGCTTTGTATATTTTTACGTGTTGTTCGATCTTTCCCCAGATTTAGATTTTTATTTTTTAGTGCTTTTCTAGAAATATAAGAACTGTTGCTTACTCTTTGAATTTCCCTGCCTGGCCCTGTATCCAGAGATGGGGGGTCGTTGAGCCTTCTGAAGACGGTCCCTGACACCATCACCAAATGGGCAGCCAGTGCCTTCTGTGTCTCCCCTACTGGTTTCGGCGTGTCGCCCAACACCGGGCTCACCGCCTTCCAGCCGTTCTTCGTCAGCCTCACCTTGCCCTACTCCGTCATCAGAGGGGAGGTGTTCACACTGAAAGCCACCGTCTTCAATTACCTCTCCCAGTGCATAATGGTGGTTACTCACATTCTTACAAAGACATTTTCCTTAAGAGTACCTAAGTTGTCTGGCTTATGTTAGTGTTTGGTTCTGTTTCACAGGTCAAAGTAACTTTGGCTGAGTCTGACCAGTTCACCTTCAGAGACTGTGATGGCTGCCAGTACAGCATCTGTCTGTGTGGAGAGGAGAGCAAGACCTTCTTCCTGGATTGTGACTCCAACTGCTCTAGGTACAAACAGCTAAATTGGTTGCTATTCAACTAATTGGATGGACGCTGAAATGTAGGCTTGTTACAGACAACACTAATGCCTTCTTTAGCATTGAGGACCAGAGAAAAGCCAACCACAGGAAACAAGGAAAGTCAGTGAATTTCCTTTGGAATAAACATATTTATTTATAGTTTTCCCTGGTTTAGTATTTGGGAGTCCTGCTGGACATTCAGGAATCACTGCCCACGGATGTGACCCCTGACCTCCAGCAATACAGATAAACATAGCGCTGTATCATCAGCGTAGCAGTGAACTCGTTAATCATGTTTTCTTGTTTCTACATGAAGTTTAGAAACAAAGAACACCATTTATAACTTCAAACAAACCCTTTTTTCATAGCAAATTGAAACCTCTCCGATAATTATAAATTGAACTATAATTTTTTTTATCATCCTACTTTCTTTTGAAGTTCCAACTTTAAAGCTGCAGTGGGTACCATGTTTTTAAAATATACTTTTTGCATGTTTTGTTAAAACTGCCACGGTTTTAACAAATACGATATAATATGTGGAAAAAACGAGCTCATCTGGTTCTGCAGCCATTTGCAGACATGCACAACTCCTGGTCAGAAACAACCAATCAAAGCGAGGAACCTCTTAGCGCTGTCAAGCATGTTTGTGTATGTGCTGCTCACACCTTTCCCTAAAAGCTCAAGATTAGCAGATTGTTGCAGCTGTACAACTAAACATTCCAGAAAAACTGATTATTCGTCATCAGTGGCTATGCTAACTAGCCTGAACATTCACAGCATGCTCCAGCATGGGGACGAAACTCTAGCGCAGCAGAGAGCAAGAGGGAGGATGTGAGTAGTGCACACATTGATGACTGACAGTGCTAAGCCCCTCCTCCTGGTTCTGATTGGTTGTTTCTGACCCAGGTGTGAATTTCTGCAGAGGGCTGTAGGACCACAGGGAGACAGGGGAGCTGGATTTGTTTCACAGATTATCTATCTCATAGTATATTGTCACGACATGGTGACAGTTTTATACAAAAAAAGCATATTTTTAAAAAAGTTACTTAATGCAGCTTTAAACATATGCTGTACTATAACAGTTTAGACTCCAGTCTTGTCTGTTTTTCTCCTGAAAATAATCCCTCTGTGTCCAGGTAATCAGTCTAGATCAAAGCTGACCCGACCCGATTTGTAAATAAATTCCTGATGACCTGTAGTATAGGCTGATGAACTGATCATTAAAAATCCCACCTTGTCATAAAATGATAAAAAAAAATTTTCATGAATTGAAATTACCATGTATGAACGTGTCAGAATGTGGGCCTTTTTGGCCCTCCATAAACCACACCAGCCAGCTCTCATTACCTGGATTCTGACATCTCATTGTTGGCGTGTGTTTGCATTTCATTAAGTGAAGTGTTGACGTGCATGACGTGCATCAGATCCTTCAGCTGCAGAGTGAAAGCTGGTTCTGAACAAGCTAATCACTCCTCACTGAGGGTGGCGGAAGCTGAAACTGTTGCCATAGCGCAGAGGATTCCCGTCAGCCTCCGTCAGGAGGGATGGAGAGGGGCTACTGATGTATGTCAAACCGCGATCTGCTAACCCCCCCATTACCCCAGCTTCCCCCCAAACCCCCTTCCTCAGAGGAATGCTGACAATCACTTGTACTAACAAGTCAGGTAGTATCTCTGACGAAACGTTCAGAAACCTCTCCCTGAGGGGCTGATCTGTACTTGTCCTCTGTGTGAAGAATTATGGGCTGTGAAGGAAGTGAGGGAGGGCATGGGAAACAGAGCTGCATGGAGACACGGAATAATAAGGCAACAAATGGGGATTAATGAGGAGGTAAACAGGAGGAGGAAGGAACACCGAGGAAGGATGGAGGAACAGGAAGGGTAATGAGATGGGAAGCCGTCCTTCCTCTGCACACACCGTCTGACAGGTGGGAATCGATTAAACACCCCCAATGCCTGCGTGGGTGTGCGTGCGTGTGTGTGTGTGTGTGTGTGCATGTGTGTGTGTGTACACAGGCGACGTGAGCCTGAGGGTCAGCGCCGAGGCTCTGAGGACCCGGGATCTGTGCGGTAACGAGGTAACCACGGTGCCAGACGTGGGCCGGATTGACACGGTGGTCCGCACGCTGCTGGTGGAGGTCAGTGAATGTCAGAGCGCCCATCACCGCGGCGACCGCAACACTTCTGCTTTTTAGCTCCAGAGTTGATGTGAATGTTGTCCGGTCAGCCTGTCCTTTTGAAACAAAGAACCGTTTGGAAGATGAAAGCAGTTTTTCCAGAGCGGTGGGAGATGTTCTTCTGTTCTGATTGGACGTTTCAGATCAGAGGTCTCATAGCAACAGACAAACAGAAGCTCTGACAGGCAGCCACAGAACAAACTGATGATTGTTAATGGATGTCACAAAGTGGGTCTAGATAGGAATCATAATGGTTCATATGTGCTATTGTTGTTAAAAATATCAATGTGGAGGTTTTGCCTTTATATTAATAGGCCATGTGTTAGAGATGAAACAGGTTGAATTATCTGTTTACTTATGCAGTGATTTGTGTCATGCAGCTGTCAACCATTTTTTCTAAGAGCATAATGAATACAGTGTTGCATATCGGCTGAATTTGGATTTTAATTTACTATGTTCGATTTATTCTTAATTTTTATCAAAGCTATTTCCATCTAAAATAGCAGAATATTTTAATGCTCCACATTAAGGAGGCCAGGGCTTTGCTTATTGTTTCTCCTTGCAGGAAAATTACTGATCTTTAATCAACCAATAGGAGACCTGCATCCTTCTCAGACGTCTGTCAGGGTCACGGATATATTAACTGAAATTCATGGGTGTAAAAAGTTTTAGCTTTATCCAGTTCAAATTCTGTAAAGAAAAAAAAAAGAAAATTTCTTACCACCTTTTGCAATCCAATAATCAATCTGTTGATCCAAAGACAGATTAATTATAGTCCTATTGATTAGCTGCAGTTTCATCCTTTGCTACAAATGATCAAAGGTTCAATACAGGAATACCAGCAGGTATTCCTGGTATACCTGCTGGTTACCAGGAATTGAATCATTTGAATATTTTTATGCTTTTCTAATGTATAAAAGATGCTTAAATGAGCCGATTAATCATCAGAACAAATTACAATTTCAATAAATTGTTAGTTGCAGTTGTCCTCTTTTTCTCTCCCGTTTTTTAAATTGTGAAAAAATTCAGATTTTCCAGGCAGATGCAGATTCCTTGGTTTTCACTGCAGTGCTTTCTGAACCGTGTTAGGCTTAGTTTTCTCCTGTGCCTCTCCGTCAGGCTGAAGGGACGCCGCAGATGAAGAGCCACAACGCCCTGCTGTGTCCTGCAGGTCAGTGGCTGCACTTCAATGCTGGGTCTCTTGGTCTCCAGGTTTCTTTGGAGAAAATCTCTCCATGTCATTATGCACCAGGCTTTTATCAGAAAACCAGCTCACATTTCAACAAACGGCTCTTTTTGTTACCAGATGGTCCAGTGGAGAAAAAAATCTCTCTCCAGCAGCCTGAAATGTTTGTGGAGGGGTCAGCCAGAGCATACGTCTCTGTCCTGGGTAGGTGGCACCGCGCTGAGGCCCCTGGTGGCCCCTGGAGGGACGGATACCTCGTCTCGTAAGCAGAAAGTGTGCTTAAATGTCTGACTTTGTTTTTTTTTTTCCTTCTCTCGCAGGTGACCTGATGGGCCGGGCCCTTCAGAATCTGGACAAGCTGCTGGCCATGCCGTACGGCTGTGGGGAGCAGAATATGCTGCTGTTCGCTCCAAACATCTTCATCCTCAACTACCTGAAAAGCTCCGGTCAGCTGACCGAGGCCGTCCTGGAGAAGGCCAAGCGCTTCCTGGAGAGCGGTGAGGACACTTCACTCGATCTCCTCTCTGTCCTGTAAAACAAGAGGAGGAGGTGAAGCTGAATCAAATCAAAGATTGCAGTGGTGGTTGTAATGTAGCAAAAGTTTCTGGAGGAATGAAGCTCAGAATGTCAGATCCAGATAAACTCCAGAGTCGCTCTTCCAGAACACGAGTGGAACGCGTCTTTCTGTAGGTGGAGAAATCATTTCTGAACAAGCAGGTTTTTTAAAAGTATTTCTTTCTGTTTGCTTCTCTGTGCTGTAGGATATCAGAGGGAGCTCAACTACAAGCACGACGATGGCTCCTACAGCGCCTTCGGGAACAGCGACCCCTCTGGCAACACCTGGTAATTACATGCAGCTTTTAATCAGGAGCTCCACAGCAAACATTTCCACATCGATTAAACACATTAATTCATACAGATTAATTCATGTACACTTTGTTGAAATAAGTGCAAAAGGCGATCATTCATAAAAATAAGTCACATAGATGGGCTCCTCTTTACGCTCCATACACTGAAGTTGATTGAAGTTGAGTAAACATAATTTTATTGAGTGACTCCAACATGTGTCTGATGTTTGTTTGGAGGGCAGAAACATGAAGATAGAACTGGTGTTAGACTCAAGTTGCATCATTCGAGAAGCATTTAAAACATTTATCCAAAAGGTTTGCTTTTCATATCTCTGGTTTCATGTGACAAGAGAACAAAAAAAAGGCAATCCAGACATGGTGGGAGGAACACACACACGCGCACACACACACACATAGTTGTCCTTGCCTGCTGCCAAAAGCAAGTATCCTGATGCATTAGTTTTATTAGGAAGCTTGCAGAAAAAACGAAGATTTTCATTTAATGGGCTTAAAGCAGAGGCTGCCTGGGGGGATTTAACGAAAAGGGGGCAGGGCAGTTTTGGCAATTGGTGAATATGTGGGGGTGTGTTCCCCCCCTTTCCCTCATGTGGTTGGGAGAAACTGGGGCTTAAGCATTTACTCACATTAGAGCTTAAAGAAGCTGTAAAACTGAAATGATTTAAAAGGAGATCAGTTTTCCTGCACACAGTGATTTAGAGTTTTAGTCCCTCTGAATCCTTCAGCCTTGTTGTATTGGTGTCTTCTTTAAAGAACGGGAGGTAAACTAGTGTGTGTGTTGGGGTCATAGTCGCCAGGTCTTCACATGATGTGGCTTTAACTGTGATCATGTAGGAGCGCAGTGGTCCATGTTTACAGATCAGATTTAGTGAAGGCTGTTCACTTGTTTACAAAAGTTTCAATCTTTTCCCAGGCTGAACCAATCAATCAGACTCTGAAAGATGCCATTTGCTGAAAGAAGAACTCCCTCACAGCGGATATTCAGGTCAAACCTGGACAAAGAATATAAACCTGCCCAATTTTTAATAATCCAAATAATCAACAATGTCATAAATACATTCAAAAGACGCATTCATTTAATGAACGCTTGATTATTTGTAGCAAAGGATGAATCTTAGCTAAAAATTACTTTTAATGTCAACATGATTAATGGTTTCTAGCTGAACACCAATAATCAGTTGATCTATTTATTATTTCATTGACTGATTAATAATTAGATAGAAAAATTTGATGATAGGATATTTTTCTTACAGAATTTCAACCAAGCGAAGCTAAAACTGTCACTGGAGGAGCTGTAGCTGGAACATATTTACAGACAAAATGTTCTATTTCATCTCAAATGAAAATTGTTCATATATTTTGTACAGTTTGAGTTAATAATTCTGAATTTGCCTTCAGCAATTGCTTTTCCCACTGATCTTCAGTTAGAATTAGTTGATGGTCATTTAATATAACCTCATGTTAGATTCGATTCTGATCTGACACAGACGTGTCAGTTCTCTGAACTTGATGGGCCATGAATGAACCGTCATGTTAGTTTTGACCCTGTCTGACCTGAGAACATCGCAGCAGAGTGGTGCAGCTGAGCTGGACACTCTGTGTGTCGCCCTGCTTCAGTTGCGGGCATTCGAATGCTGGCGTGCACTCGCTGGCCCGTCTGATCGGGGTCAGTCGCGGGCCCTGCTGAGGGTCTGACGGGGTCCGCCGGGCCCTGTCTGACTCGCGCCGTCGGGGGTCATCGTCGGGCCCCTGTCTGACCGGGGGTCGTCGTCGGGCCCCTGTCTGACCGGGGGTCATCGTCGGGCCCCTGTCTGACCGTGTGTCTCTCGCCTCCAGGCTCACTGCATTTGTGATGAAGTCGTTCGGCGGAGCCAGAGATTACATCTACGTGGACCCTCAGCACATCCAGGACGCCAGGACCTGGCTGTCCGGCCTGCAGAAGAGCGACGGCTGTTTCACGTCTGTTGGGAAGCTCTTCCACAACCGCATGAAGGTACGGCTGCTCAGGAGCTCAGGGCGGGGAAATACAGGAATGGAATGTTGGAAGGTGCTCATTGCTCCATTGAGACATGAGGCATCACTTTTACAGAATCTCCATTTGGTCCCTGAAACACAGAATCCTGCATGTTGTCTTCCAGAAAGCAAACACTTCCCCCGGTGGTTACGATAAGATGTAAAAACTTTTTTTTAAAGAAAATTCCAGAAGAGCTTTGGAACATGATCAGTTCCACAGCTGAGGAATACTTTCAAGTTTTAAAGATCAAATCTGGCTGCTTGGGGAAAAAAACACAGCTAATGCTGCACATTGGAAGTGTTAATTAATTCATGAGAATACATGATAATTATCTAAGTGCGCTGACCCCTGCTGTGACAACATCTGACCACATGGTGCTGCTGTATAATGAAGTTGTCAAACCACCAAAGGGCTTAGCAGAGCAAGAGGCTTCTAAACTGATTAACAGCTAAACCCACATGTATAAAACCACACGCCCCTAATGCTTCCATAAAATGTAAGAGTTACCGTAGCAACCATCTACTTAATTACATGTGAGAGTGAACACAATGTGAAGATGAAAATCAATCAGCTTGACCTTGGAGAAGCAATCCTCCCGGTGTGAGAGTTGCTGGAGGAAGAACATTTCTTCCATCATTTGTCAAATTTTATTCCCACAATTCACTTTGATGGTATTTGCTCTGCTTGTTCATTGATGTAACATTCTGGTAAAGTTAACGCACAAATACATTTATGTCCATTAATTCTAAGCATGCAGAAGACAAGAAACTGAAGCTTTTAAAACAATAAAAATAAAAACGCTACAGCTATTTCTAAAAATTACATGTATTTATGTGATAAATAGACATCACTGAGTAGTAAATCTACTTGTAGATATGATATCATAATACAGACTAGAGATGTGCCAATTAAAGATGTGAGGCTGATTTTTGTTCTGTGATTGTTCTAAAGATTATATCTGCCGATACTGATTCAGATTTTTCTTTAAAAATAATTAAAAACACTAAATATTTGTTCAAGCCTGCCATGACTGGTCATTAGTCATTTACATTCGCAACATAGGCAAAGTAAAACTGTGTCAAAAGGTTGTCACTCTAAAACAGGGTTTTATTGAAAAACTGCTTAGAGTTTGATTTTTAAACCATTAGCATCTGTTAGCCCTTTGCATGGCTAACATTTGGAATTTGCCAGCAATGTGTGTGTTGCTTTAAATGACGTAGTTGCACACCTTAAAGATAAAAGGATGAAATGAAGCGACCCAACGTTTATACATGCAGCCTTCCTGTTACATACTGAACTGTCATTGTTTAAAGTTAGCTTGAATGTACAACAGAAACACTGTCTGCTGTAGAAAGTAGTTTCCTTCATAAATGACCTTTTCAGTCTCATGTCTTCCTCTGAGTTAATTGCTGATTCATCGACAGTGAAACCGGGTGTTAGTGTCCTCGCTTCAGTCACAACTTCCAACTGAAGAGAGTTATTGTTGGCGCTTGGAAAGTTCAGACCAAATGTCGAGTCGCTAGCTGTTGGGTCTTGCAGTTCTTATTTAAAACCTGGACTGTTTGCAGGCAGACCCAGGAGTTTTATCTGTTTGGAGGGCGCATTGATTACTAAACTTAACCTAAATATTTAAAAAGAAGCATTTCTACTGAAGTATTTCAACGTTACTCCCCAACCAGCTAAATAATTGAAAAGAAAAAATAAATGACAGTTATGGAATATTTATGTGACGTAAAGGAGCTGATAAATATCATTACATAATTCATTTCAAAAGGATCAATTTTCTCTGAAAACACAGTTCAGACTGGAACACAATGACTCAAACTGATGCATAATGGCAGACTGCCTGTGACCTGCTGCGGTGTGACCTCATGTTCCACAGGGAGGAGTGAGTGATGACGTGTCGCTGACAGCTTACATCGTCGCTGCTATGCTGGAGCTGGACGGAGACGCCTCGGTCAGTTGGACGTCTTCTCATTTTATTTTATTTTTGATCAGTGTAACTTTTACTGCTATTATCAAACCACTATTTGCAAGATGTATTTTCTCAGTAAGCTGTCCTCTCCAGCTCTCAGTCTGACTGTGTCAGGTGATTGGTTGACTGTGACTGTGTGATTGGTTGCTTTGCATCAGGACCCCGTGGTCCAGAAGGGCCTGAGTTGTCTGAAAGACGCCATGGCGGGAGAGTTTGACAACCTCTACACCAGGGCCCTGATGACCTACACCTTCAGTCTGGCTGGAGATCAGGAGATGAGGAGCAAACTGGTCACCATTCTGGACCAGAAGGCCAAGAAGGACGGTAGGAAGAAGAGTCTCATAGTCTGATAGACTCAGTTTGATTGGAGACCAAAGTAGCAACATTTGTTCCATTTTCAGCTGCTGCAGTTTGTTTTCACACTGCACTTAGTGAAACCAACCAAACACTTTGAAAAACACCTGCACCAAGAACTACTAAAGGAAAACTCTGAAAAGACACTGAGCGCAACTTCCTGTTTCAAGAAGCAGAAACAAAAATAAGAGTGGCATCAGATTTGAGTGATTGTCTTTGGCAACAGACCATGAGCCATTAGCCACTTGTGCTAAAATCTTGAAGTTTCTCTGGTCCTGTTGACCCAGAATGTCCTGTGATGTCGTCGCTTCCTCCTTTTGGAGGAGTCTCCTGTCTGTTGGCATTCACACGGGCATTCAAACCGGATCAGAGGTCACTTCAGCCTACGAACACTTTTGTCTGTTCGTAGGCATATGGAATATCTGCCCCTCAAACAAACCAGACTTTCTGTTGTGGATGAACCTGAGAGAACACAGGAAATCCTGGATGACGTCCTCAAAGAGTGCAAGAAGACTGAACTTAAAACAATTTGAGTTTTTTTCCTAATAAAGAAGGTAGAATGATGAACAGAATCAAGTTGAAGTATTTTTTTTCTCAGCATGATTCTCCCTCTAAGTCAGATGTCTCCACTTTATCTTGGTGGATCTTTTTGATCGAGACGTTGGTTCATGTTTCGTTATCTGCTGATCTTGTCGTTCCTCCTACATCCTGACTGGCAGGAGGCGCCGTTCACTGGGAGCGAGTGGAGTCTTCTGTGACGGGCCTGGACACTGTGGAAGAGGACGCCTTGGAAGTGGACGCAGTGGAGGTGGAGATGACCTCTTACGTGCTGCTGGCACTGCTCCTCTCTCCTCCTCTGGAGGGTTTCAGTCTGGACTACAGCTCTGGCATCATCCGCTGGCTCGCTCAGCAGCAGAACCCGTACGGCGGCTTCTCCTCCACGCAGGTATCCTAAGCGCTTCCAGTGGAACCGTAGCCCTGCAGCGGCCAGAGCTAATGCCTGACCGCTCCGCCCAACAGGACACGGTGGTGGCCCTCCAGGCCCTGTCCAAGTACGCCGAAGCCACCTATAGCCCGCAGGGAACGACCACGGTGACGGTGACGTCTGCGGGCGGCGTGACGAAGGAGTTCACGGTGACGCAGGGCAACAGGCTGCTGTACCAGGAGGAAGAGCTGAGCGAGGTTCCTGGAGAGTACACCGTTAGAGCCGAGGGACACAGCTGCGTGCTGACTCAGGTATTGCTGCTTCACACTGGGATCAGGTCCCACACTGGGGTTAAAGGTCACAAGGTTGGTCTGTAGGGATGGGTTTCTATGGTACAGACAGGGAAGCTGCACAGACCTGATGAGAAGATGGATGGAGATAAATACCAGACAGTGATGGAGGAAACCTGTTGGATCACTGGAGATGGAGGTGGAGCTTCACCTTCCAGAGTGTCGACCTTCAGTTCCAACGATGCATCCAAACAGTCAATGCTAAACTAAAGGCTGTTGTTATTAGCATTGTTTTCTTTCTATGAGCGTGCTTCGTGTTGTGATCTTGTCGCTGTTTTGTCAGTTCTCAACTTTAAGCATCCATCATTACGTCTATAAAAGGAGTGATTGGAGTCACATTTCAGGTCTGTTGGTTTGTGGTTATGATGTGACCAAGTCCAGTTCAGACTTTGCATATTCCGTCACTGGCTGATGTTTCTCTGCAGATCTCTGCGCACTTCAACGTCCCTCCACCTGACGACTTCTCAGCCTTCACCATCACCAAGAACAACAAAGCCAGATGCAAACTCAGCCGGCCACAGCTCCACCTGGCTGTTCATGTTAGGTACTGCAGCTGGAGTCTCTTGCGCTCTCTGCCGGACGCTTTACTGCAGCTGGTTTAGAAACGCTTGATGTCACTTCCTGTAGGTATCAGGGCAGGAGAGAGGAGACCAACATGGTCATCATCAACATCAAGCTGCTGTCTGGATACGTTCTGGATCAGAGCTCCCTGCAGATGGTAAGTTCCCGGTTTGACTCACGACTCGTGATGCTGAGAAGCTGCATTCTGACCGCTGGCTCTGCTGCTGCAGCTGAAGGACGAGCGATCGGTGAAACGTGTGGACTCAGACCAAGGATTCCTCAACATTTACCTGGACGGGGTGGGTGTCCCTCAGGCTGTGTTCTTGGCCCTTTCCGTTTCCTTCCGTGTGGCTGTGGCAGGAAGTGAGCGTTGGAACGTTTTGTGATTGCAGCTGAAAAAGGACGAGCCGCAGATGTACAAGGTGATTCTGGAGGAGGATCAGCGGGTCAGGAACCTGAAACCAGCTGTGATTAAAGTCTACGACTACTACCAGCCGAGTAAGATCTCCGCCAGCTGCCTTTGCTCCACCATGTTCAGCCTGTTCTGTCAGCGTTTACTCATTTATCTCTCCTGTTTCAGCTGACCAGGCTGCCACTGACTACACATCCCCCTGTGCTGAGAGTAAGTCACAGTTCTCCAACTTGGTTCTCTAGTGCTGGTTTTCTGTAGCGCCACGCCCACTGAGATCTGGAGGGTTTGGTTTAAACTGAAAAGCTGTGGCTACATGGAAGCCACAGCTGAAAGAAACTGGAGAGAGACGAGATTCTGGAGGAAACATCAAAAATGTTTCCCTATTTTTTTGTTTTACGGGCATGATGCTGCCTATGACCAAACATTCTCTTTCTACTAACGTTTTACTTTTCACAAACATGAAAAGTATCCCTACATCTGCTCGTCTGTTTGTTTATGTGTCTTTACTTTACTTTATTGAACATGCCAAGTTAGAATAAAATCATAATGCAACAACAATGAATGTTCAAAGGAACATAAAACATAAAGAAGCATAAACTTATTAAAAATTGGTCTTGTCAGATGTCCGCTTGTACTGAGACAGGTTCTGGTTCTGCTGCAGCTTTCTCCCTGTTAAAGAGGAGTTTCTCCTCTCCACTGTCGCTCCGTTCATGCTGAGTCGGAGATTTCTGAAAATTGTTTCAGCATTCACTCAGTGCAGTCTGCTCGGTTTCCCTATGGACGTTTAAACTGCTCTGGCTCCAGTGACCTTCATTAGTCAGAAAGGAAAGCAGGTTTTGTGAGAGAGTGACGATTCGTGGCAAAGGTCAACAGGCCAGGACTCGAACCCTTAACAGCCATGTCAATTACCCCTGTGCCACTGCCGCCCTGAAATAACTTTTTTGTAATGAAACAGGCTTGTAGAAATAAACTGAATTGTTTGATGAATGAATTGTAAAAACATTTTGCTGAGCCGAGCAGATCCGCTCTAGATCTCAACTCGTCTTCTAGAGTTGAGATCTAGAGCTCTCTGTAAACATCGATATTCCTAAAGCAGGTGTAATAACCCTTGATGTGTGTGTGTGTCATTTCCCTGCAGGTGACAGTGACAACAAGGTGTAATTGCTCCTTCCACCACCAGGACAGAATTAACAGCTGAAGGATCGACTGCGTGACAATTGTTGTTTTGAAACTCTTTGTGTTGAGTTGGGATCTGAATCTACTTTGGGTCATGTTAGATACTTTAACTCTTAGCTTATCAGGTTTTATTCTTTATTGTGGGTTTATTTTGAGCACGTTTTTTTTTCCTTTGGCCAGCGATGGTCCCAACAGTTTGTCTCTGCTCGACACTGGAACAGTCACATTATTATGCACTGGATACAACAGACAGCAGAGGAGCGTTTGCTGATAGTCATTTTGGTTGTTTTTTTTATTAATAGATCTGACAGAAATCCACATTATTCATACATGAAAGTGACAGTAACAGCATGATCAGAGTGCTGCTCGTGTCTGAGGGGAACAAGAGGATCCAGTCTTAACGGTGCTGGGTGATTTCTGCTTTGTACACGTACCTGCACAAGTGTTGTACCGGTAAAAATAAAAAAAATAAAAGATATTCATATGTGACTATTGTACAATTTCAAATGCAAGCTGCAATAAAAGTTCTGAAATGACAAACAGTGAAAAATCGTCTTTTCATACAATATCATGAACTTTTCACTCAGGCATTCTCTTTACAATACTACTTTTCTGTCATATACGTGTAGATAACAGCAATTGATGACCAACAGATGTCACTTAGAAACCTGTAGGGATAACATGTGACTGCAAACACACTCGCTGCTGGACGACTGACGTGTCTCCAAGGTAGCGGCTAACTCTCTGCGCTAAAGGCCTCCGGTCTGGTCACAGTGGGGTGTGAAGAGGAGCTCCAGTGTTGAGGCAGCTTTCTGAAACACTAGTTCAGGTTCCTGTTGGACTATTAAGGCAGAATTATAAAACACGCTGTGAACAAAAAAGGCCACACTAAAGTACAGCAGTAGCCAATTCAATCTGGACATCCACCGTATGTTACAGTCGGGAGGAAATGCTAAGCACCTGCGATACGGACTTAAGGTTTTATCACAATATTTTCTGGTATTGTGAGACAATGAAAGTGACAATCACAATAAATATCACAAAAAGAAGTGTGATTTGTACACAGTAGCTACATTGAATCAGATTTTCAAATGCGCTGATATGTAATGATGCTCATCGAACAGACAGTGGAGGAAGTCGTAAAACGACAAAATGGGGAGTTTGATTGGAATCCATTGCGACAACAATGTATCAAAAATTCTTATTTCTCGTGATAAACAGTGCGAAAAATGCCCACCCCTAGTACCTAATGGACAAATTACAAAATGAATGTTCTGCAAACCGGGCCGTGCTAATAGATGAACAAAGGACAAGAAACAAAGTTTTCTCCTGTATTTTCTCCTCTCTTAGAGAACAGAGGAGCACATGTCATTATGCAGCTGTTCAACAGTCAGCTGATATGAACCAACTTTTGCAGGGAGATGATTTTCTATTCTCTGGTTTTTGTTTTTTCTAGGATCATATTGTCCACACCTGGACTTGGACCTGGTGGTGGAGAAGTTTGTGGTGGTTGATTTATTGATTCACAGACTTCCAATAATGACAAAACATTACTTGATACAGATCATCACATCAGAACTACTTTTCTACAGTCCGATGTCAGTCAGAACATTTTGCTCATGAATCAACCCAGATTACCTTTGCTTGTGATTGTTCAACTGGCATGGTGTTGACCAGGAGGGGCTAATATTTTAGTCATTTAATATTTTAGCCATTTGCAAATATGGGCCTTATATAAAATGGAAGAGGGCAGAACAAAGCGGCGTGCTACCAGCATGGCAACTAGTTGTTCAAACCCTCCAGCAGTCTAAGAGACGGGGTCAATTCCACTCCACAAGCTTTCTACCCTCTACGTAGTCTGGTGAGGTTGCTCTGACCCAGCGTGCGCTTTTACCAGGCTGTTTTTTTGGTTGATGTGTGATTTCAGGAACCGATGTTCTTCCCTGCTGTTGAAATCTGCCGTGCTCCTCCTGAGCGTAAAAAGACCGGCCTTATATAGGGTTAAATCTACCCTTGAAGTGCTTCCTGTCCGGCCATTCACAAAGTGCAGGGATAACCTTCAGAATAAAATGCTTCAGCCAAAGCTGCATCTAAGGCAATCCTTTCAGTGACAGGCATTTTAAGGGAGATTCAAATGAAATCATTCTTGGTAGGCAGGTTTACACAGTAGCAGCCATGTTGTGAGCCACATGTTCCACATTGTCCAATTGAAATGGAAAAGGATTGCTGACAGCAGTCTACTTGGCTTGTTTTCTCAGATTTTAACAATCGTTCCTGAAGGATCTATAGCATTACTCCTCGGTGAAATGTTCTTCAACTGACCAATGAGTCCACCATGTTGGGGCCCTCTGGGATCAGGAGAACCATCTCCCAGGAGGAAACCATGCAGACCTGTGCACGATGCTGCTCAAAGAAACACTGATGTAAAAGCGTCCGTGTGTGGCAGGCTCCACCGTGAGGCTGTGCAGGACTCAGGAACATGTGGTGAAGGCACAGGTCTGAATTGCGTCATCCAAACAGTTGAATGCGTGTGTGCTTGCTGCTTTAGGCTGGTCGCGGTGGCGGCTGCTTCCCAGCAGAGTCGTCACATCATCAAGTTGGCTAAAGGCTTCCTGAGCCTGCGCCGAGTCAGAACCGGACCGCTCCAGAGGTCCTTCAGTTCAACGCATCGTGGCAGCTTTGGTGAAACCATTGGACAGTCATTTTGTTTTTGGCAATCAGCCTCAGAGTGTCGGGTGTTCTGTCATTAGAATTAGAGTTCTCAACAAACGAGCCTAAAATGCTTAAAGTGATGGCTTGAAATATATATATATCCTATATATATATATATATATATGGACCAATATAAATACCTGATATTAATACTGCTGTTATGACTGATAACAAAATATATGACCACACTGCTGACTTCACCACCACTTCACCACAATCATTTGCTGCATCACTCTGTCACATGACCAGAGAAATGTCTCCTGACCAACCCTGACCCCTCCAGAAACAAACAGCAACAAGTTGGAAAGAAATATTGGCCTGTTTGTTGGACCAATAACCATATTGTCAAAAATGACTGATCGGTCGATACCGATGTTGGTGCTGATATATTGTGCAATCCAATAATAAATAAATAAAATGACCAAATGTTTAGGGCTGAACAATAATGTGTTAATAGAACCTCATCCAACCTGGGAACTCTGGGAAACAGCGATGGGCTTTGGAATCAAAATGCCTGATCAGAAATCCCTGATTATTCTATAGTTTCTCTCTTTATTTACAGTCTTGATGCTAAACCATCGCTGAATTTGCTGTGTGGTAACTCAGCGCTTTCAGTTTAAGCCGACCTCTTCTGACAGCCTTAAAGCACAGAAACCATTGAGGTTTCGTTGTGTAATGGTGTCGATCAAACCGTTACAGCCCATAACTCTGTCATAATGAGTGGACTGTTCAGGAACACTGTGGACAGTCCACTCCTTTGGGGTCTGAGATCATCTCTGTTGCTGCTGACCGTTAAAAAGAAAAAAGGTTTGGGCAGCTGAAACATTAAAGTGAAGGGGATTCTTCAACTCTTCTCTCTCTACACTCAAACTTACAATAAAATATTCAATAACATTGGCAACATGTCATTTGGCAATTTTTCTCTAAGTAAAAAAACAAACAAATAATACAAAATATTCAACAGTAACTACAAGATCTCCTTTTGGCAATATAGAAAGGCTTAGAACAGTCCTGGACAGGTGAACATTTTGGTTTATATACAGAGATGTATTGGGGTGGGTGTGGGTGTGTGTGGGGGCGTGTGTGTGTGTGTGGGTGTGGGTGTGTGTGGGTGTGGCAGCAGCTCCCTTTTTCAATCCAAACAGAATCACATTGGAAACATGATGAAGGAAACGCCTGCATGGAGAAATGATTGTGTGATTGAACGCAGAAATAAAAACAGAAACAGTAACAAAGAGGCGCGGTGTCCGAGTCGGAACTGGACACCAGAACGGACCCTGTGGATTGCGCGTCCGGTCCCCGCCGCAGCGTCCCTCTCTGCGCTCAGTTCATGAACTGAGTGTATCCCTCTGCTCCCGTGACGATCACGTCCATCCAGATCCTCATGGCCTCCGCCGATGGCGCCACCACGTAGTAGAGGCGGTCGTGCGTCTTCACGCAGAAGGTCAGCGATGGGTTGGGGCTCTGAGGAGGGGCGGCGGACAGACAAAACCAGACTCAGTAGAAGTTCTCCATCAAGTTTTCACCCAGCGGCCGCTCTAATGTGACTGGCTCTGCCTCTCACATTAACGTCCCAGCTGAGGCTGAACCAATAATCAATCCTCTCAGATTTTAAATCTCCTTTTTTAAAAATTCAGGTGCTTCTGCGAGTCCGAGCTGAACATGTTTGGAGAATCTTTACAGCTCGGAGTTGTTGTTTTTCCCTCTAAATAATAAATCAGAAAGCTAAGGTGAAGGATAAAACTAGAAAGTTGCCTCAGCCTCAAACAGAAAGTTCTGCTCTGCTCTGTTTGTTTCCTCTCAGTGCGCTCACCCAAATGACTTCCAGGAGAGACGCTCACCCACAGCTAACCGACCGAGTAATAGAGCTGAAAGAGTTGGACAAACAGTGTTTTCCAATGATTGTCTGGATTTTGTTGTGATGGTCAGCACTAGAGATGCACCAGGAAATTGGCCAGTAACCAGGATGGAGCATTTTTTTCTTTGTTTGACTGGCCCTGACAGCTAACCAGCTAGCCTAAAAGTAAAAAAATCTGATTTTTGTGTCTGCTCAGTGAAAGTATGATGAAACAACTGTCTGACTTTAGAATGCAGGAGACATTTAAAACCACTGCACTGGATGAGGATGGACAGTCTACAGCAGCAGGTGTGGCTTAAAAGAGACATGTCATCTGCATACATCCATAATGCCACGAATGAAAAGAAGAAAGTAAAGAGAAAATAATAACGGGCCAAACACTGACACACTGGTCCAATCTGTCTGACCGGTCCAACCTGTCCGACCGGTCCAGAATGCCTTAAGGTAAGAATCTACATGTTCAAGAAACAACCAGTGGAGACTTTCTGTATACGCAGCTGTGCTAATCATGCTAATAAAAGATGTGTTGTCACTGACTCTGCAGTCAAACACAGTTCTATAGAAACTGTTCTCTCAGTCTCCAATCCTAATATTAAACATTTAATAATCTTGCATGGATCTGGATCTCATGGAGTCTTACAAAAACCTGAAATGGGAAAACAGACACAAAGTTCTGCTCAATGTATCTTCAAACAGAAACCAAATAAAAATCCTCTAAGATGTTGTCATTTCCTGATTCAAAGTGAACATAGACTGTGGAAACTGGCAATAAAAAAACTAATCCTGAGCAATATATAAAGATTAAAAAAATATCCCTTTGCTCATTTTTTATGACAACTAGAGCAAATGTGTGTAACAAAGTTAACGTCTGCAGCTGTTCTCAGCCTGTGAGAGCAGTGTGTGCCTGGGCAGAGAGCAGCTCACATGAAGGCCTCTTCTGCCTCTTCTGCCTCTTCTGCCTCTACTGCCTCTACTGCCTCTTCTGCCTCTACTGCCTCTTCTGCCTCTTCTGCCTCTTCTGCCTCTTCTGCCTCTTCTGCCTCTTCTGCCTCTTCTGCCTCTTCTGCCTCTTCTGCCTCTTCTGCCTCTTCTGCCTCTCGGTAAAGTGACATTGGAAGTGACAAGAAGAATCAAAGTTCCAGAGCTGATCAGATTGTGCTACGCAGCAACAGGCCATCAAACACACACAGATGAGGAGGCAGCAGCTCAGCTTTGTGCAGAAGTAAAAACTAAAGAAATAAAGACGAATGTCAGAAACAGAGACGACTGCATGTAGGTCGCTGTGCGACAGAACACAAAGGATGAACCCAGGATCTCTCCCTTCATCTCAGTGACTGATGGTGACCAGATCTCGTCTCTCCATGCTTGAAGGTAAGTGTGTCCCATTAATCCACCCAGCAGGAAAATGTTTGGGTCTCCTGAGTACATTGTTCCCAAATTGAAGGAAGAAATTGACTCCACTCTTCTATTTACAGCGTTGATCTTGGGCAGAATTGGAAGGAAGGTCCCTCCGTTAGAGGAGAAGCAAACTGAAACATGAATTTATGCTGAGGATGTTTTACTGTCGGCAGTAACAGCTGCCAGTCCTTCCCTGTCTATCCTACCACTTCCTGGTTTTGTTCCTCATGGTTTTGTGGCTACTTGCTGCCAGTGCAAGCTCTGCACTGGTGGTATTATGGCTCCGTAGCATCCTCCTCCTGAGCAGGAGTCAGGCGCCTCTTGGACAGAAGGCAGCTGAACCTCATACATTAAAGTTCGTTATGATGGAGACTACCTTCCAGCTGCAGGAACAGCCACACACACATTTCACCTTTTAACACAAGGGAGAGAGGCTCTGCAGGGGTCAGTCTATCAGGCTGGGAGATTCTCTTGTGCTAATCATAGAAAATAGATGCTAAGCTAATAAAGAACGGTGGGGACACTTCAGTTAATCTGCTAATTAGCAAACCTACCTTCCCCTTAATATATTTTTCCGGATAAAATCTAAAGTGGCAACTTGGTTGATTTGTAAACTTTCAGTTAAATAAAGTTTGACATCTGTTTTAAGTTTTGCTTATCAATTATTAAGAATATTTAAGTGGCTTGTATTAAGTATTTTCCAGGCATATAGTGTCATTTTCTTGCCCAATTAACTACTGAACCTTTCATTGTAAAATTGCTGTATATATCAAGTACGACTGAAAATAAATTCTTCTTAGTAATTTGACACCTTGAAATTGGGCCTCTGTCTCTTTAAGAAGCCCGTACTCTTTGTGACACTCCGCCGTCATGACAAGGTTCCTACATGATGTCGCCAACAACCGTTCTTTAGCTTGGACTGTGCAAAAGGTTCTCATGTGTTAATGTACTTTAGAGTTTAGTGCTTTAGGGTTAGCTTCCCCTAAATAGCATGTTAGTGTTGTGCTTTAGTGTTAGCTAGAAATAATGTGTTGGTGCAACATTTAGCGGTAGCTTCTGTTAAATAACAGGATGGCAGAGTGCTGTAGCATTAGCAGAACCTATGTTTATAATTGGTGCTTTATCTGCCTATGTGTCCTTCCCTCCCTGACAAGCTGTTATTAACTCACCTGGTTAAATAAGGGCTGGATAAGCTAATTTAGGCTTCACGCAATTAACTTGGTAGTTAGTGGTGTCCACCGCTGCTCACAGCGTTCTGGACACTAAATGAATAAACACCTAATTGCTGTGCTCAAACCATATAAACGGTCAGCATCAAACCATGTGAAGGTTTGCTGTTTTCCAGACCTTGATGAATTCTGCTGGGATCCACAGAGGGAGCAGGCAGGATTAGCAGCTCTCTGGTTTTAAACCGACAGGCATCACAGTCTGTACTTCCTGAGGATTTTAGGCTTCAGGGCTTGCAGCACATTAAATACCCCTGACCCCTCCATCCATCCCATTTAACTAACAGCTTGTACACAGTGGGCTCAGAGAGGGGAGGAGAGGGGAGGTGGCTGAACGGGACAAACATGAACACGGGACTCGAAGAAAGCAGGGAGCAGAAGGAGAACGAGTGAAAGGACAGAGTGGTACCTTAGTGGCACTGCGGAGGTGATCATAGTAGACCTCTTCTATAGCCTGGAAGTAGATCACACCCTTCAGCTTGGTCTCATGTTTGTCTGCAGAGAGAGAGGAGAGAGAGAGAGGAGAAGAAAAAAAATCAGCTCTGGTCAGAACCTGATCCGTTCTGACACCGTCTCAGCTGGAGGAGCCGACTCACACCTCACGCATGTCACCCAGAATCCTCCGAGCCGATCCGCACGATGTGCTCATCAGCGCAGGAGCCCGACTTTGATCATGACCAATTTGAGCTTTGTGATGATGGATGGGAAAAGACAAGCACAGCAATATTTTTTTCTCTCTCCTTTCTGTTTTTAAAGCAAGTGGAGCTTTTCATTGTGTTTTCAGACTTGCCTGCATTCTTACGCTACTCTGGTACATGATTGCAGTTTGTTTCATCAGCCACTGCAGAACTGCAGTAAGGAACCGGTGGGGAACTCAACAGCCCTCTCCACCTCCAGGCGAAAAAACACTCCAGCAGCCAACTTAAAGAGCAGTAGGTAGAGGCGGGCGCAGCGCCTTCATTTCGAGGAACAACAGCCTGCTTTTAACACGCAGCCATTATCTGCTAATGACCTCTTTAGCATTCAAACAGCCGCGCATTTGCATCTCATTTGACTCCGTCTAAATAAGCCACAACGTGGCTGTGTTTGAGGCTGATTAGCAGGAATTAGCGGCTGCTGACTCCTGCTCGTCACCTCCTGCTACTTTGTGTTCAAGGTCAGGAGACGGGGGCCACGGCGCCGCATCCCAATCAGCTCGCTCAAAGAGTGCGGCGCTGCGGCGGGCCGGGGCGCGTTTCAGCCCCTGCCAAAGTAATCTCGGTACGCCTCCTCGCCCTGGCTCCCTTTCAACAAGGTAGCACTTTAAGCAGCTTTGAGCGGAACCTCGGGAGGACTTCAAAGGGCCCGACAGAGAGCGGGGGTCCCACAGCTCCAGGAACCGCGGCGAATTACACAACATGTCCCCCCCGCTGGAGGCGCGGAGGACGCATGTTCCGACTGTCGCTGGGCCGCGGCTTCTGCCGCCCTCCATGTTCTACTCCAGCATTTACATACGGAGGGCTGATGCAACCCAAAACTAACATCCGAGTTCCTCCCCAAACAGAATCCTGCATGAGGAGCAGGGAACTAATCTGGAACGCTCCGCAGACCAGATTAGCAATGCATGGAGCAGTGAACATGTCTGACTCAAGTTGACAAGTTAGTTTAGTTTCCAATGAAAATTTCATCTGTTTCCTTAAATTTGGGGGATCGATGTACAATACTTACATGAAATATTATCCACTGATTGTGTTGAGCTGCAGATGCATTTTTTTTTACTACAAATAACCAATAATTTAAAGGAACGCTGTGTTGTTGAATGATAGGCTAAAATGTCTATTTTCTTATGTAAAAAAAGGAAATAAGTTTCAGTGGCAATTTCAAGGCACATCAGCAGAACAAATAGTGAAAAGTGAGAAATCAGACAAAAGAGTCATTTAATTATCTGTGTAGATATTGTTTAAAATAACTTCAAGTAATTAAATGAACAATTTGCCTTTAAAAAAAAACTGAGCTATTAATTAATTGCGTTACCGATTGTTATAATAAACATTAGTTGCAGCTCTGAACTAAAGTGCTTCTTTATAAAATATAACAAAGTGGAATAAGAGAACAATACCAACAAAAGGAACTAAATAACAAATAGCAGAAAATAACTGTTTTCACTCTCAAATGAAAGGTCCAAAGAAAAAGGAGAAACTTTACCAAACATTACATGAATCTAGAATCTGGGTGCAGATGTACTGCAGTGCTGACCGACAGGAACTGTGTGGTTCAGCAGATCTGGACATGGTGACCAGGTCACATTAATAAGACTGGAGTGGAGAATCTAACATTTTACAACTCAGTCATCAATGTTTCAAATTATACAAAAAAAATCAGGAAGCCAGAGACATTTCAGAAAATATTATAAGAAAAAACTCAGCAGTGTGTGAAAGGTTAGGAAATACTGCAAAGCCAAACTATCTAAACCAAACAGGTTCTTTTCTCATCCTCATGGAGGTTCACAACGTTTAGCTTCATCCAGAGTTCAACAGCAGTGCGAATGATTCCTGCTTCGTAAACTAACGTGCTTCAGGCCGTGACTCCTGGGTCTTACCAACGTAGTAAGAGAAAGTCCTCTTGAGGCGGTCGAACACAAACCAGCGCTTCTTCCAGGACTTGATCTTGCCTCCCATCTTCACCAGGTAGCCCTTGCACATCTTCTCTGTGAGGATGACGTGGTAGCACGTCTCCACGCTGTGGCCCGACGACTCCACATGCGAACGCAGGTCAAACTCCTCCCTCCTGATGGGCAGGTAGCGGGTCATCGGTCGAGCCTGGACAGACGGAAAAGGAAGGAAGACTCAACTTCTGTCCTGCAGATCCTGACGTGTTCAAAGGTGACGGACTCAAAGCTTTGGTAACACTGTATTTGAAGAGGCGTGCATAAGACTGACATGACCTGTTTATAACAGCACGTAACACCTGTTCTGAATATGAAGGAGTCTTTATGAGAGTCTATGACTGAGGTTATGAAGTGTCATTCAGTTAATGACGCTTTCAATGCAAAGTTGACACTTTTAATAGATTTTCAATGCAAGTTTTAATAGAACTTTTCAATAAAAGTCGTTTTTGTCCAAATAATATCTAAGTTTACACTTAACAGACTTTTAATGCAACTTTTAATGCAACTTTGTATTAATAGTCTCATTATTTACCATACGTCACTTCATGGCAGCATTCATGAATTCATGTATATAACAGGTGTCATGTCATGTTAGTTTTATGCACACCCCTTCAAATAAAGTGCTGTCAACACTTCTTATAGTCGTTTCCAGTGTTATTTGTTACCCTTTACATCTGATACCCCTAAATAAAACCCAACTACCTTCTAAAGCTATCCAGTTACCTTTAGGACTATCACACTGACCTGAGAAAAGTTCTTGGACCTCATTTTGACCTCTTTCTCCACAAGCTGCTGTCTGTGGAAAGTTTCATCCTGGAGTCTTTTCTCCGCCTCCTCCCTCCTCCTCCTCTCCTCCTCCAGCATCTGACGGCGAGCCAGGCTCTCTCGTTCCTGGGGGGGGAAAGCGCTTTCATTAAATATTTTTTTGATCTTTGGGAACAGCTTTGCAGAGCATACAAGATTCTCTCTCTATATATATTTTTTTTTCGTCAGCACAGCACTCATACATTTATGGACATGCTCCCCTGCTGGGAGCTACACATAGACTGAGTGCTGACCTCTGAGCAGATCTACTGCAGCAGTGCAGCTTAACCAGTCAGCGGCATCGGGACCCGGCTGGCTTACAGTAGTTACATGCCGGTCATTTTGTTCTTTTGACATGCCAGGGCAACAGAGAAGTAAAAAAACGGAATAGAAATGGAAGTCACCTACAGACGGGTTTAACAAATCTGATCTTCACAGATGATTCAAACTAAAATGTGTTGCAATCACACCGCCTAACACTTCTCCACTGCAGGATGAACCTCTGCAGCTCCTCCAGAGCAACCATGGTCCAAGAGCTACGTGACCCTTCAAAATAAAACATAGAATTTGATCCTCTCCTACCTGAAATTTGTTTAGGTTTTTAAATCAAGACGATATGATTTTTGTTTTTACATTTTAAGATGAAGAAAATCAAACCTCTACATAAAAGAGACAATAATATTTATTGTTAATAAAGGCCAGCAGTTATTTATTACCTTTTCAGGTTAAATCTTTGCTGAGTTGTAAAGCATTTTGGCCCTTACAGGTTAAAGGCTTTTCTACTCAGTGGGTTGACACAATTTACCAAATTATTTATTTAGGGGTATTGAAGGAAAAGAGGCGCGGTGCACACCGCACTTATAAGATTTCTCTTTTTAATTGAACAAAATAAAAAAAAACAGGAATGATTCCTTCCTTTTTGCAATTCTGCTCTACTTTGTGTTGATCAGTTTATTTTTGGGATTGATTGATTAATAATTGAATAGCAAAAGGCTTCCTAACAGGAAATGTTTTATCTTTTCAGAATTTGAAGCAGATGAAGCTAAAGCTGCCACCTGAATTCTGGGTGGAACACTTTTATAGATGAAGACGGTTCTTCATCTTAAATGCAAAATGGTTTTTTTTGCACAGTTTTATATTAATTGCTAATTAATTGTTTCAGCCTTAGAATAAATGTGAAACACTCTAAGGTGTCCGGTGAGGTTCTGAACCTGGATTTTCATCGCTCCACTGATCTCCTTTACCAGAGAACCAGGTCTTTGGTTGTGAAGACCTGAGCTGAAGTCACAGTCTTCATGATTTTATGTTTCCGTATTCCTGCTCAGTTATGGATGAGAATGCTACACAGACTCATCCGTCACTGAGGATGGATCCAGGATGGATCTAGTCGGATCCTTACCCGTGATTCAATCAGCCTGGCTTTCTCCAGCTGCGCCTCCTTCAGCATCTTCTCCATCTCTTCGATCTTCAGCACGTCCACTCCCCCAACGCTGCTGGCAGACACAGCACAGTGATGACTACCTCACATCCTGTGGAAGCACCTCAATCCATGCAGATCACAAGAAATCTTTAAAAACAAAGGAATTACAGCGATAAATATGATTGTTTCGTCAGCAGGGAGGTACTGATGAGCAGGCCTGTCATTAATCAGGGAGATGCTGCTCCACCTCCACCAGCCCTCCATCCACTCAGTGGTTCAAAGCTGGCTGTCTGGTTGTGGTTTTGGGCTGTGTGTTTGAATGTGTCTGCAAGCGTTAACGTCTCGTCTTATTGGTTCAAACGTTTGCAGCCTGCGGTTCTGGAGCTGCATGCAGCTCTCCTGTCAGCCTGGAGGGATGTGTGTAACTTTAACCAAAAACAACAGATAAATATTGCATAGAAAAGCCTCAGGAAAGACTAGTTGTAGCAGTCGGCCTTTCATTTACATCCCCATCACCAGCCTGCACGTCTGCCAATTTCCATCCAGATGAGCCGCCACCTCCTGGGTGTTTGCCCATTTCTGTCACCATGTGGAGTTTGATGCAATCTGTGAAGGGAATTTCAGCCACCAGTCACCTGAACCCACCCAGATGTGTTAATCCCTTATGAGTACTGGCTAATTGTGACAAGCTTTCACTGGTGTTTCCAACTCATGTTGAACGGCTAATCCGATTAGAAAGTATGCATTTCACTTATCCAGTTTCTCTTGGATCATGGAAACCCTGCTAGATTTTGAAAAACTGATGGAAAAATATAGAAGTCAGTCTTTACCGAAAAATGAGACGTATGTTTTAAATGGGTTTCCAAAAACAGAATAATTCAGGCTGGCTGTAACGTTACGGCTGATCGTTAGCAACAACCACTGCGAATCCAAGCAGCAATTGAAAAGAAGCAGAAGTAGCTTTAATGCCTCTGATTCCTTCTAGTCTGGTGTAGAATAAATTAGATGAACGCTAACATATTCATCAAAACAGAACTTTTACATCAAAATTCAAATGGATTTTTTTATTTTACATTCAGGCATGTAAAGATCCTTCCTGCCATGAGAAGTGTGCCTCAGCGTGTGTGTTGTGGTTGTACCCACCCAGACATGTCGGGCGAGCAGGCCGAGTTGTTGCCCGTGGAAACGCTGGTGTCCATGCTGTCTGAGCTCTCCAGGCTCAGGGTGTCGTAGGGCTGCTCTCCGGCCGATGGAGGCTGGTGGTGCAGGATGGAGTGGTGCACCAGAGATGGGGGGCCTGACGAGTTGTGGCTCAGAGTGGGACTGTTGGCCATCAGGGGGGAGTAAGAGGCTGGGAGGTGAGGCTGGGAGCCGTGCAGCGCCTCCCATTGGCACTGGGCCTCGGCAGCGGCTCTCTGCCTGAGCTCGGCCAGACGGCGGCGCTGTTCCTCGATCACCTGCTGACCTGATGGGAAGAGGAAGAGAGATTTTAGAGGGAGAAAAGGACAACAAGCTGTTCTGGTCGGAACTCATCCACTGTCTCTCAGCCAGCAGCTCTAAGCCACGGTGGCGAAACCTGAAACTGCTGCTGCGCAGGTTACTCAGAAGTTTGTTGCTAGGTAACCAGTGAGGAAGTAAGTTACCCACTTTAGTTAACAATCTGAGTTAACTAGTTCAGTGAATATTCTATATGCTGAATATTGACTATTCTTTAAGTTGTATTGTCTATTGATATCGATCACATGTCTATCCCAATACATATTGTTATTGATTTAGCACACATCCAGCTATGTGCTCCGACCCAAATCAAGCAGAACAACCGAGCTCCTTTGAAATCCTTTCTCAACATGCAGGATAAAACGGATCCATGTTGCAAAGACAAGATAATAACATTTTGTTGTTGTTTGAGAGGAGAAAAACGGAGGTTGGGGTCTGAAATGAACAGTCGGGTTGTGTGAACGTTGGCTCTGATGGACCAATCAACAGAGCCAAGAAGTCAGGCTGCCGGGTTTTTATCATCACAAAGCCACATGCAGAGTCTGGGCTTTGTTACGCTGAAGCCTGCAGGCTGGATGCTCATTGGCTGCCTGGATGTTATTGTAGCTTTGTCTGCTTCTCCACTCAGGCTCATTAATGAGGCAGAGTCTGACGGAGCCCTCGTTTACAGAAGCAGTCACAGGTTTGTTCATAGAGAAGCTGTACTCTAAAGTAATGACTGTCTTTTATTCTGATTTATGTGACAAACACAAAATAATGCACAATTGCGAAGTGGAAGTAAAATTGTGCTTTTTTTTCTTTTGCTTTGAAATAAAATGTACAAAAGTGAGACTGTTGTCTGACTCCAGACCCCTTCATTAGGATACCCCTGGATGAATGAGCAGAGGATCTGCCTTCCTCATGGTGGCAGCATGATGGAGCCCTGCTGCTCATTGGCTCTTTTTCTACACTTTCCTTCATTGTTTTTTGTTGTTGTTGAGGTGTTTGTCATTTAGACAATTATTCCCTGGATGTTCTTACTTTTTTTATGTTGGGTTGGTTATTATGATGTGCAACCATGACAACAATGTGTTGTTTTCACAACTGGGAGAAGCCGATCAACATCTCAAAAGTTCAAATAATGCTTGAACTTTGTCATGAGAGTCTTAATACAGTCAGAGGTCTCTTCAGATTTACTGCAAGACTGACTGCTAGTGGAGACTCATCACCATCCACCATCTTTGAAGATGCTTGGTTGATATGAGTTGCAGCAACATTTTTTATTCGTCCCTTTGGGATAAGTTAAAAAAATATCAGGTCTTGCCACAGTTCCTCAGGTGGGTTTAGTTCTGAACTTTGAGTAGACCCTTATGCATATTAGCATATGTTTTGATCAAACCATTCACATATCGATGGCTGAACGTTTAGGACTGTGGTATTCAAACTTTTTGCCAAAGGGGCAAAATTGTGAAGTTAAAAGTTCCTGAGGGCCACTAAAAGAGTTTCTTTCTAAATTAGAATTTAAAATATACATATAGATATGAGGAAAACAGTTTAATTTCAGAGACAGCAGCCGGACAAACGAGGAGGACAACGGAGAGTCCTGAACACGATGACATCATCTACGTGCTGAGTTCTCCTCTAAGAGCTTCTGTCTGGAGATCTGGGCGTCTGTGGTGCAGCGGTGCGAGGAGAGACGAGACGTGAGAAGGAGCTGGACAGCAGACGGAGACAAATCCGTCTCCAGCAGTCGTGGGCGGGCTAAATGAGACACTGCGCTCTGATCCACTTAGTCACACATGCAGCTCAGAGACGGAACAATATCCAACCTCAGTCTACCTTCCATTCCCACCTTTCATCACATTACGTCTGCCTGTGACAGCAGTCTGCATGAACTGAGTTCTGCATATTGTGTCTGACCTGCAGATATTTCTGAAGGGATATTTACCAACTAAATATTACAATCCTTCCAGTCTGTTACCTTTCTGCTGCAGAGCCAGCTGCCTCTTGGTCTCGATGTCCTGCAGAGTCGCAGCCAGGTTTCTAGGCAGGCTTCCAGTGCTGCCGGCGGCCAGCAGGGGGCTCTGCTGGGTCACAGAAAACAGGTTAAATGCATGGCACCCGGGGTTGCCAGATCTGACTGATCGGCGTACCTTGGAGCTGGTGTTGCGCCCCAGCGTGGCCGCTCCGTGCTGCAGGGGGGACGAGGAGCCTGACTTGGACTGATGGAGCAAAACGCCGGGATCACTGTCCAGCTTGGAGCGAAACACCTGAGAAAGGAGAATGTTTCACACAGTGATGACAGAGTTGTGACAGTAAATGGGAGTGTTGTGAAATTTTCTACAATTTTCTCATTTGTGAGTCTGAATAAATGATGCAGTATTGCGTTACTTTCAAGAGAAAGTAGGGCAATTCTTTTAGATTTTTTTGGCTATTATGAAATGACTAATAAAAGACAAAAATTAGCAGTTGTACCATGCAACTTTGATTTTAAGAAGATTTAAATTTCTCAGTGAAAATCTAATCTTAAAAAAAAGGAGAAAAAAAAGTGCATCTGCCCACACTTTTGACTTTCCATTCAAAGTTTAATCAAATTAAAGCTTTCGATAGTGTTTTGCTATAATCAAATAATTTCTGTTTCATTTCTGTCTTTGTTTTTTGCAGATGATCAGCTTATTTTCCTGTAACTAAAACTTAAACCTGGACAATCAACTGAGGTTACTGTGTTGTAGCTCAGCTCAGCTAACAGCTTCTAAAGTGTTCAATTAAAACAGAGAGTCTTTGGACATACTGCTGACTTTTATGCTTTTTTAACCATTTTACTGAAATATTTTTATTTTTTCATAAATTAATAAAATATCACAAGAAAATATCAGGTGAAAAGTCTCATTTTAGAGATGCTTGTTTTCCTTGTTAGCATGTAATCCACATGCAGGGCAGCTTGTGAAACATTTCAATAAGGATGCACCGATAAATCACTGGATCAGCATTTGGCCGATTCCTAGATGACAAACCGATCCTGTCCAGTAATCTGTCTACCTTAAAAACGTCTTTACAATCAGCCACTGTTGCTTCTCTGCTCTGCCGTGAGAGGGACAACAGACTGACCGTCTGCACTATTGGGGACAATACTGATATCGTTGCCAACATCAGTATTAGCCAATGTTATAACATAACTATGACAGTCCAAAAAATAATTAACCACCAATACTTAATACAGGGGGAGATTAACTGAAGCAGAGTGGTGCATCCCCAGTCTGCATGTGTGCAGTTAACAACCTCACTGTTGCCAAATTAGCAGCTTTCTCATTATACACAGTAAAATGAGCAGTGCAGAAACAACAGAGTCAATTTCAACACTGAGCCAGGGAGCATGTGGTGCCGCCCTGCACAGTGTTAAAGTTACACTGCTCAGTGTTAACTTTTCAGACTAGATTTGATTCTTATTAGAGTTAAATTGAGTTACACAGTAGACTTCATCAGCACCAATTAATATATTTTCGCTCTGTTTAGATACATGAGCACTTGCAGTGTTACTTTTCAATTAATATCCAAGAGTGTAAGATGACAAGCTGTCTGTCTTGTAAACAATGGAAAATGTAGTATTCACCTGTAAGTGCACCGTAACACAGAGAGCAGGACTGATGCGTCTCTGAAATGACTTTTACCTGGACTTGTCACCATCATTTTTGCTGAATGATAAATTGTGTCGTTACATTAAACGATAATGTTGTTGTTTTGATAGTGCCAAAATAATTCAAGAAAACATTCTCAAAGACCAATAAATTTTAAATTCTAATGAAGGTTAGAAAACAACTGGAATTGGAAGACATTTTAAATATCCAGAATAAATAAAGAAAACAACAGAAGCGAAAAATAAAATAAAACTGTAAATGAAATTGTCCTTCAGAAAAAGGAAAACTTGTTGTCCTCTTTTTGAAGCTTCAGTCTTCAGTTTGAGTCCAGAGCTTCAAACTGAAGACTTTTATCATCCAGAGAAAAGTGATAAATTATGCAAATAGAAAACATTGAGCTTGTTTTAACTTATCATGCAATTAACTTATTTATTGCTTAACTGGACATATTAAATGGCAACTCCTTAGAAAGCCACTTTGGAACTGGTAACCAGCCCATGAATAAACTCATCCAGCTTTCCTGAACCCAGTATGGAGCTTCGTCTTGCATCATGACACAAATGCACTTAAATAGGAAAACCTGATTCTTACCTTGCTGAATCTCAACCATTCTAAAAAATATTAAACTGAATGACTTATTGGTTACTTTTCTTTGTAAGGTGGGCCACTTTAAAAAAAAAAATACAGCACACACACAAAACACACACTTGCTTTTTGACAGTGAGTCAGCAGGACAGTGACGTTTGGCAGCCCAGAAAACACAGCAGAAAGGTGATTGGAAGGCTACCTGCAGCACCGGTCTGCGGCCTGACGGCGACTTGGCCGGCAGAGGGGGGGCACCGAGCTGAGTGGGGCCGGTCATCAGCTCCTGGTACCACTGCTCTAAATCTAGCATGGGGAGGTGAGGCCTACTGGACTCACACTGGTGCTGGCGAGCGAATCAGACGAGCAGCAGACAGAGGCAGAGCGCCACGGTAGAAAGCAGAGGAAACAAGAAAACATTAGAAAGCATTGAAAGAGAGCAGAAACGGGGATGAAATGTTTTTTTCAGACACATTTTGAGTCCTGCTGGCTGGACGCAGACTTTATGACTAACCAATGCTTGAGTGACCCATAAAGGTAATCCAGTCTGAATTTAGAGAGCGCCAGGATAAATGTGGTGAGACCACCATGGAAAAGCTGGAAAGTGTTTTTTTTGCTGCTATTGTCACTGTTCCCTCCCGTGTGTTGGGTTCACCTGAGTGGCAGACACTCGATGAACCTCTCAGCGCCGGTGGCTGCGCCTGGTGTGTCAAGTCCAGCGGGTTTTTCAGCTACTGCATCTCCCGACTCTGGACTTCAGACATAAGCCACATTTCTATTTACCACAAAATGGCGCACATTGGAATTGCAAAAATTTATTTACTTAATAGAAACACAGCAATTTAGAGCAAACGCATGGTTTTTTTTATTAACATTTTTTTGCGCCGCATCGGAAAGTCTTTTTTCTCGTCATAAATGATTTTGTATCCAGCAGCCACGCAATTATTTGTAGGCACTGGCCTCACTGAACGATGAGCAGCTGCCTCAACCAAAGGTCCCACCGCATTGCACAATGCATTAAAAGTTGAGTTTGTCATTCAAAATTGCTGAACTTATATAGATGTCCTGTAAAATCCCCAACTATAATTTCCCAAAAGTGTTGCATACGTAGCAGCTCCCAATGTTTGAGTGACAGGGGTTTGTCACTCAAACATTTGCTCTGAGGCTGATGATGAGTCCTAGTGGAATGGCTCAAATATAAATATGTCTCATGCAACTGTTTACATCCATTGCTGCCATGATTTTTAATGACTTATTGTGTAAAAAGACTTGTTCAAGCGTGATTTTTCTTAAATTTCCTATTTATTAGACACTGCAATTGCAAAATTGTGTTTTTTTCCACATTAGCAGAATATCTAAAAAGTTTTATGCACATTTGTAATGGAAATGCAGCTGGTGTGAGACAACTGGCACCAATTGTCTGGGCCTCTGTTAAATTAGGCCAGGCAATTTAAAAGAGGGTGAATATTTATGCAATCACATCATTTATGCTCAATATTTTTAGCTGCCCTTATTTGCATTTAGCACTTTGAGTGGTGATTTTTAAACAATTTGAATTCGTCTCTTAAATCTCCTCTTACCTCAGTTAGCTTCCTCCATACCTCCAACTAAGTCACAAGTATTTCTATCGCTTACACTCCTAAACAATTACACCTGCAGGAGAGGGAGAAGAAGAGGGGAGGAAAACACACACCTCCCCAGACAGAGAGAGGGAGGAGCCATGCCGAGAGGGGAGGCAGGAGAAGGCGGGGTCTCCTGCTCCGGGCTGCAGGGGCTGGCGAAGCGGGGAAGTAGGGGAAGACTCCACCTTGGGCATCCCATAGATCTGATTTAGCTGGCCCACTGTCACATAATCCTTCACAGGGGGAACACCCACACAGGTCAGGAGGCAGCAGGAGAGGCGGGGGGAGCAGAGAGAGACAAGTCAGCCAGACCAGAACAGTGGCAGGAGGGAAACAGGTGAAGAGGAAACAAATGCTGGATTATCACTAAGGAACATCACAGTTAGTTTGGAGATTTCTCTTCTGGCATCTCCAACCACACAACAAGCTGCTTCCAACCAGCAGGCCTTTCTCACACTTTATCAATCGAAACTCACAGCAAACGTTCATGCGGCACAAAGCCAGCCAGCAGAGGGAGCAACGTGACATGAAGATGGAAGGATGGGAGGAGAGACAGAGTTATGACAAGCAGGAAGTAAGCCGGCGCCGGCTACCGGGCAGCGTGGCGAGCCGGCCCGGTACAGCTTACAGGAACCTGATAGCTTCTCGTAGTCCTGAGGCCCGGCCGAGGCGAGGCAAGAAGCAGACAGGATGAGAGGCGCTGCCTTCTACAAACACTGCCACAACACGTGTGTACACACAACGACGCCACGGACGCTTGACAGCGGCTCTGGTGACAGCCAGACACACTGAGACAGACGTTACATGTGGCTGACACACAGCAACACGGAGCTGGTCCGCTTGGTACGATGGCCAACGCTCGGATCAACCGGAGGGAAAACACTGAACACCAGGAGATCACAATGTGGTCACACCAGGGGGGGGTGCACTATGAAGCAGGATCAATGTGATGAGTTTGTTACGAAGACAGAATTTACAGGGTTCCTCGTTCCACGTCTTACCAACTCAAAGTTAAGACTTTTTATGACCTTCTTAAGACCACTATAAATGGACTTTAAGAGCTGCATCTCTACAAAAATATACAAACTTCATACAGCCAACAGGCAATAAATGTGCATGTACCCACTGTAGATGCAACAAAGCTGGCTGGCTAGCTAGGAAAGGGTATGTCAGCCAAAAGTTACGAGTAACCCTCAACTGGATTGGACTAGCAACATTTAGTCAACCAAGTTTGTTTGACTTGGTTGCAGCAAGTCAACTGTATTGACCTGCTGCAGATTTCACCAACTCAAATAACAGATGTTTTTAAGACCTTTAATCAGATTCAAGACAGAGCAAAACTATAACTATAGGGAACGGGGTTGAT